>JADBJO010020717.1:0-30851 GCA_016801955.1 Conus betulinus
TTTCTTTCATCTTTTTGTACACCCAGTTCTTATAGAATAGGGAGTACTTTAGACTGGGAACGAGAATTGCTGTCTGTGTGTATGTCCGTCCCGTCTGTTTCAAAATGTGTTCCACTTTGTTCCAGGACAAAACTACCAGGCTGATCTTTCTGAAAATTGTAGGTATGTTCATTATGGGTCACGGATGATGCCCCCCCCCCCACCATGTTTTAGTTTACCGTTATAACTGTTACTAACGGCTGTAATGGCCTGTAACGGGTTTTTCTTCTTTATGGAATATCTCAGAAAGTACTTGGCCAATCTTCGTGAAAATTAGCAGGTATAGTTCATTATGGGTCACGAATAATGTCGATATTTTAGTTACCCCGTTATAGCGGTTACTAACGGCTGTAAGGCCTGTAAGGGTTTTTCTTCTTTATGGCATATCTCAGAAAGTATGTGGGCCAATCTTTGTGAAAATTAGCAGATATGTTCATAATGGGTCATGGATATTGCTCGATGTTTTAGTTTACCCCGTTAGTAGCCGTTACTAACAGCCTGTAATGGTTTTTCTTCGTTATGGGATATCTCAAAAGTATTTGGCCGATCTCTCTGAAATTTGTAGGTATGTTTATATGGATCTCGAATAAGTGCCTGACGTTTGAGATTACCGTTATAGCCGTTACTAACGGCTGTAACGGCCTGTAACAGTTTTTTTCTTCTTCATGGAATATCTCAGAAAGTACCTGGCCGATCTCTTTGTGAAAAATTAGCAGGTATGGTTCATTATGGGTCACGGATAATGCCGGATGTTTTAGTTTACCGTTATATCTGTTATTAACGGCTGTAACAGCCTGTAACGGGTTTTTTTTTTTCTTCTTTATGGAATATCTTAGAAAAGTACGTGGCCGATCTTTCTGAAAATTTGTAGGTATGTTCATTATGGGTCATGGATGATGCCCGGTTTTAGTTTACTGTTATAACTGTTACTAACGGCTGTAACGGCCTGTAATGATTTTCCTTCTTTAGGGAATATCTCAGAAAGTATTGACCGATCTGTGTGAATATAGCAGGTATGTTCACTATGGGTACGGATGATGCCGATGTTTAGTTTACCCCGTTATAGCTGTTACTAGCGGCTGTAACAGCCTGTAACAGTTTTTTCTTTTTTTGTAGAATATCTCAGAAAGTACTTGACCGATCTTTCTGAAATTTTATGGTATGTTCAGTATGGGTCACAAATAATGGTCGATGTTTTAGTTTACCGTTATAACTGTTACTAACGGCTGTATTGGCCTGTAACGGTTTTTCTTCTTTATGGAGCTGGAGTATCTTGGGAAAGTACTTGGCCGATCTTTTGTAAAAAATTAGCAGGTATGTTCATTATGGGTCACGGATATATGCCCGATGTTTTAGTTTACCCCCGTATAGCCGTTACTAATGGCTGTAACACGTGAGATATTCAATAAAGAGGAAAAACCGTCTTCGACTGGTGTAACCATTAGTAATGGCTATTCTGGTAAACATGGGCATCATCTGTGACCTATAATGAACATACTTACAAATTTTCAGAAAGATCGGCCATGTACTTTCTGAGACATACCATAAAAAAGGTTAGGGGCCGTTTAATAGCTGTTAGTATGGCTACAATGGTAAACTAAAAACATCGGGCATCATCCGTCGCCCATAATGAACATATCTAAATATTTTCCAAAAGATCGGCACAATACTTTCTGAGATATTCCATGAAGAGAAGAAAAACAGTTATGGAGAGTTATAGCCGTTAGTAAACGGCTTAACGGTAAACTAAACATCAGGTATCATCCGTGACCTGTAATGAACATACCTACAAATTTTGAGAAAGATTGACAAAGTGCTTCTGAGATATTCCATAAAGAAGAAAAACCGTTATGGACCGTTATAGCCATTGGTAACAGCTATAATGGTAAAGTAAAACATCTAGCATCATCTGTAACCCATAGTGAACATGCCTGCTGATTTTTTACAAAGATTGGCCAAGTACTTTCTGAGATATTCCATAAAGAAGAAAAACCGATGCAGGCCGTTACAGCTGTTAGTAACGGCTATAACGGTAAACTAAAACATCGTGTGCATCATCCGTTGACCATGATGAACATACCTGCTAATTTTCCCAAAGATCGGCCAAGTACTTTCTGAGATATTCCATAAAGAAGAAAAACTGTTACAGGCCGTATTCAGGATAAACTGGGAGTACGTTTATATACTTTGCATCTTGTTTGTACTTTACTTTTGTAAGTAATTTAGATATGCTCATGTGCACATCTTTTGGAGGCATGCAGCTCTCATGTACAGTATGTGTCTTTGTTTGATTCATGCATACATCTGCTTTAAAGGAAGTGTGCATTTGCAGGAGTGAAGTAAGATGGATTACACCCAGGATCACATCAAGTTTTTAACCTTTGTTAATGCTTCATATCAAAGCAGTGTGAAACATGAATTATTTCATTGAACAGTAAAAACCACTACATTATTTCAGTCCCTATGGTGTTAGTCAAAATGCTGCAAAAGATAGTTCGTTTGTTCTGTGTCTGCTGTTTACAGAAAAACAAATGAGTGTGCTTACCCTCAGTGAATGTAGGTGTAAAAAAAAAAAAGAAATGTGAACCTCCATTTTGGTTGCATTAATGGAAAGTTTGATGTCAACCTGAGGGTAACAGCCTCAATGATAGTAAAGGTTGTTCAGAAACCATCTCCGCTAAGTTTAGAGACCCACACTGTGCATGATTTAAAGCTGATTGAAAATGAATTGATGACCAAGATGAAAAAATTTAAGAGGAGAGTCTTGTGGCTATGATTTAGTAGATGCCTGACCTACACATTAGCCCAACGCGTTGGTCAGACCTTGAGTACCTACCTAACATTGGTTGTGCAGTTGTTATCATTGTATGTGTGTTTGTTATCATTGTATGTGTGTGTGGTGAGTGTACACGTGTGTGTGTATGGGTGTGTGCGCATGGGCCCATGTGTGTGTGCCAGTGTATGAGGTATGTGAGTGCATGTGTGTGGGTGTATGATGTGTGTGTATGCATGTACATGTGTATGTGCATGAATGTGTGCACGTGTGTATGTGTATGTGTGCCAGCACACTTGTGCATGTGTGCACGCAAGAGTGACCGCATGCATGTGCGTGTGTGTATATGTGTGCACACAGGTTTGCGTACACCTGTGTGCATCTTTGATCGTAGGAAAGGAACGTGCAGAAGATGACTTGCATTGGGTCCCCATAAGGCCAAAGCAGAAAGAGGCACTCTGAAATGCTTGAACACCATTCTCTGGGTTAAGATCAGAAAACACCTGCTTGTTTGTCGCACCCACCAAGGTTTAACCAGAACAGGCCTGGATGAAGGAGGAGATGCAGTGAAGATAGTTGGAAGGAGGGATGCAGGTCAATGACTGTAGACTGGAGGGAGGGAGGGTATTGTGAAGCTATCCTTGGGGAGGAGGGGGGGGGATGCTGTAAACATAGCCTGGGAGAGGGAGGGGTATAGTAAACTAGCCTGGGAGAGGGAGGGGTATAGTAAACACAGCCTGGGAGAGGGGGGTATAGTAAACATAGCCTGGGAGAGGGAGGGTATAGTAAACACAGCCTGGGAGAGGGAGGGGTATAGTAAACACAGCCTGGAGAGGGAGGGGTAGTAGAAACACAGCCTGGGACAGGGAGGGGTATAGTAAACACAGCCTGGGAGAGGGAGGGGTATAGTAAACACAGCCTGGGAGAGGGAGGGGTATAGTAAACACAGCCTGGGAGAGGGAGGGGTATAGTAAACACAGCCTGGGACAGGGAGGGGTATAGTAAACACAGCCTGGGAGAGGGAGGGGGTATAGTAAACACAGCCTGGGAGTGGGAGGGTATAGTAAACACAGCCTGGGAGAGGGAGGGGTATAGTAAACATAGCCTGGGAGAGGGGTATAGGAGGGGTATAGTAAACACAGCCTGGGAGAGGGAGGGGGGAACAGTAAACACAGCCTGGGAGAGGGAGGGTATAGTCAACATAGCCTGGGGAGAGGGAGGGGTATAGTAAACATAGCCTGGGACAGGGGGGGTATAGTAAACACAGCCTGGGAGAGGGAGGGGGAACAGTAAAACACAGGCCTGGGAGAGGGAGGGGTATAGTAAACACAGCCTGGGGAGAGGGAGGGGTATAGTAAACACAGCCTGGGAGAGGGAGGGGTATAGTAAACACAGCCTGGGAGAGGGAGGGGTATAGTAAACACAGCTTGGGAGAGAGGAGGGGTATAATAAACACAGCTTGGGAGAGGGAGGGGTATAGTAAACACAGCCTGGGAGAGGGAGGGGTATAGTAAACATGCCTGGGAGAGGGAGGGGTATAGTAAACACAGCCTGGGAGAGGGAGTGGTATAGTAAACATAGCCTGGGAGAGGGAGGGGTATAGTAAACATAGCCTGGGAGAGGGAGGGGGTATAGTAAACATAGTCTGGGGGAGGGAGGGGTATAGTAAACATAGCCTGGAATAGGGAGGGTATAGTAAACATAGCCTGGGACAGGGAGGGCATGCAGTAAACATAGCCTGAGGGGGGTTGGGGACGCAGTAAATGATGCCAGGGGGAGAGAGGGAATGCAGTGAACATTGCCTGCAAGAGGGAGGGTGTAGGAGATAAAAAAAGAAAAAAGAAGATACACCCGAAGATGCGGGCAGGACCCAGAGAAGCACTGTCCTCATCAGCCGAACAAACCAGCTGGGAGCAATCCTGCTTCACACTTTGAAGCCTAGGGGAGGGAGGGGGTTCAGTGAAGATCAGGAGAGGAAACGGAAGCAGTGAACATAGCATGGGGGAATGAGGGCACAGTGACCACAGCTTTGAGGAGAGAGGGGTTGCTGAGCCTGTGGTGGTGTTGGAAATGGGCGTAATTATTAATAGTTTGGGGGGTGTTGACCTTGAAGTTTGAAACCTTGTCCATTTTGTCTCCCTCATTTCCTTCCCCATCCCTTCCTCCACTCTGCCCCCCCCCCCCTTCACCCTCCCCCTCCCCCCCAACATATGTGAAACAATAGAATGTGAAATTGCCACGATGAAGCAACAGTACTAGGTTCCATTGTCAGCTTTGTGGCTGAGAAATATCCAGTTCCGTGTGGAAGTTGTACTGATGGTCCATGGTCTGTGTGTCTGATGTTTGCTATCTGTGGTCTGTGTGTGTCTGATGTTTGCTATCTGTGGTCTGTGTGTCTGATGTTTGCTATCTGTGGTCTGTGTGTCTGATGTTTGCTGTCTGTGGTCTGATGTTTGCTATCTGTGGTCTGTGTGTCTGATATTTGCTATCTGTGGTCTCTGTGTTTGATGTTTGCTATCTGTGGTCTGTGTGTCTCTGATGTTGCTATCTGTGGTCTGTGTGTCTGATGTTTGCTATCTGTGGTCTGTGTGTCTGATGTTTGCTATCTGTGGTCTGTGTGTCTGATGTTTGCTATCTGTGGTCTGTGTGTCTGATGTTTGCTATCTGTGGTCTCTGTGTTTGATGTTTGCTGTCTGTGTGTCTGATGCTTGCTATCTGTGGTCTGTGTGTCTGCTGTTTGCTATCTGTGGTCTCTGTGTTTGATGTTTGCTGTCTGTGTGTCTGATGTTTGTTATCTGTGGTCTGTGTGTCTGATGTTTGCCATCTGTGGTCTGTCTGTCTGATGTTTGCCATCTGTGGTCTGTGTGTCTGATGTTTGCTATCTGTGGTCTGTGTGTCTGATGTTTGCTATCTGTGGTCTGTGTGTCTGATGTTTGCTATCTGTGGTCTGTGTGTCTGACGTTTGCTATCTGTGGTCTGTGTGTCTGATGTTTGCTATCTGTGGTCTGTGTGTCTGATGTTTGCTATCTGTGGTCTGTGTGTCTGATGTTTGCTATCCGTGGTCTGTGTGTCTGATGTTTGCTATCCGTGGTCTGTGTGTCTGATGTTTGCTATCCGTGGTCTGTGTGTCTGATGTTTGCTATCCGTGGTCTGTGTGTCTGATGTTTGCTATCCGTGGTCTGTGTCTGGGTGTTTGCTATCTGTGGTCTGTGTGTCTGATGTTTGCTATCTGTGGTCTGTGTGTCTGATGTTTGCTGTCTGTGGTCTGTGTGTCTGATGTTTGCTGTTATTGCAGGGACAACCCTGAACAGACCAAGTCCTGGGTTCAGTGCAATCAGTGCATGAAATGGCGGCGTCTGCCGAAAGATTTCCAGTCTGATGTGCTTCCCAAAAAGTGGTTCTGCTACCTCAACCCTGATCTCTCCAGAAAGTAAGTCTGGGCCTTGCCTGTCGTCATGGCTGAGTGCAGTCATCTGTCGCCAGGCTGTTGACATGTGCAGTGTTTGCGGATCTAGTAGCTGGTGCCAGGAAACCGAATGAAAGTTAAAGTGTATTGTGTGTGTTCGTGAGTAAGAACCTTCTTAATTGAGAAATTGTTAATTCACAAACCTGTACCATCCATGTATATGATCTCAGTGATCCCAGGTGGTATGGAGAAAGGACGTTTCAATATGAAAGGGGATGGGTGAGGGAAGATAATGCTGATAGTACTACAACCACAACTAGTATTGTATAGACTTTGTAGAATGGATTCATCAGTGTATCAGTCAAGGAAGAAAAAAATATATTGAAACAGATTTAACTGGATGAAGAAAAAGGAATGGATTGATAAATGAATAAGTAAGTAAATAAGTATGTGCACGAGAATTTCGGTTAGTTTGGGGATAGTGTAGACCTATAAGTGTTTGAGTGATGGGATTTGAAAGGAATTGAGCCCTGACTCTTCCAGTTATCACAGAATTAGACAAAGTACCCATGTGCAGCGTAGTTGTAAACGTTCCATGCAAAATACCTGGGAACAGTATTGCAAGGACTGACTTCTACAAGTTGTTTCAGTTGTACTGCCATTAACAGCTGTTTGCAGCACACATTTCTAACACATTTCTGACCAAAAAAAATTCAGCCTGAATACTCTGTGTATGCAGAGGAAGGAATGACGTGACAATCAATTGTTTTGAATGACAGGTAGGAAATGCCATATGCAGTGGTCTGTATTTTTATGTTCAGTTTTATGATATCCAGTTGACCACATAAGGCTCTTTCAAGGCTGGACTTGGACTTAAGGAACAGCATTTGAAATGCTGTGACGTTACAAATAAATCAGTCCTATTCATCTTGACCTGTTGGCAGTGTAGGAATAACCCATGTGTGTGTGTCACAAATGACAGACTCTAGTCAGAGCTTCCAGGTGTGGTAAGGGACAAGCAGAATATGCTGTGTGTAAAGGAAGTGGTTTAAAGAAATGTCCAAACACTGCAGCAGGTGAAGGAAGTGAACTTAGGATCTTTCATGTGGCAGAGTTGAACAGAACTCTTGTGCTGATCTGAAAATGAGGAGAGGACTGCGGGGGAGAGTTACGTTTGCTGAAATGGAGGGGAGAAAAGAGACAGAGGGTTGCTTGTTTTCTGAGAAAGGTTTTAGACATTGTAAAAATCACAAGGGATCACAGATTGGGATTTTGTTCTTGTTTTTTTTTGAGCACCTCCCAAATAAACAGTGGATTCAGATGCAGATAGTGAAGATTGGGCTGCCAAATGTTTTTCAGAGTTGAATGAAACTTTAAAGAAAATTTACATTTTATACCACTCCAAGGGTTTGGTGGTGTGTGATGTCATGCCTGAAAAGTGTACACATCCAAACTCTGTACTAGGAAAACATTCATTTTGAGTGACAGTGCCAATGCCGGTGAATGCAAGATGACGGTGACATGTGAAGGGGAATAGGCTAACCAAGTGCCCTTCCAATGCCCCCACAGTCTTGGCACAGTGGAACTGGCAGTTCTCTCTTCACAACCAAAATCTGCCTGAGAGAACATTTGAGTCTCTGGCTGGTGGAAGAAGCTGTAAACACTGCAGCCTGACTCCATGCCCAGTGGCACAGCGCAGGAAACCAGCCAGCTTCTGATTGAGGAGACTGACACTGGGGGTAGGGTGAAAGGAGCGGGTCAGTGTCTGTCGAATTGCCAGGTGAAATCCTCTTCAAATGCATGGTCTGCAGTGCAGGTAGCAGGACTGTTGAATCTGTTGTCGTCAAGTTCTGTTAAGACAGAATTGCCTGGAGTATTTGTACACAGTGGTGTTGTCACTGTTTTCATTTACTCAACAGTTGCTTGGGTCCCAGGGCATTAAGGTGGATGGAAAGTATTGTCATATTAGCAGGAGCAGATGCAATATTTTCAGTTCATGTTGTACCTGTTTTCATTTACTTAACAGTTGCTCAGGTCCTGTGCATAATGGTGGATGGAAAGTATGGGTCATTAGCAGGATCAGAAGCAATGTTTTCAGTTCATGTTGTACCCGTTTTCATTTACTTAACAGTGCTTGGGTCCCAGGGCATAAAGGTGGACGGAAAGTATGGCTCATTAGCAGGATCAGAAGCAATGTTTTTAGTTCATGTTGTACCTGTTTTCATTTACTTAACAGTTGCTCAGGTCCCTGTGCATAATGGTGGATGGAAAGTATGGGTCATTAGCAGGATCAGAAGCAATGTTTTCAGTTCATGATGTTTATGGCCACTGGCATCGTGGTGAAAGCCCTGAATTGTCCCTTCAAGGTTTGCTGAGCTGTGAGCCACCTTACCTTTCCTCACCTCACCTGCCCACACAGGCCATATTAGGATCAAAGTAACGTGTTGGAATGACAAGAAGTCTGTGAATCAAAGAATGTGAATCAAAGAATGTGAATACAGTTCATCTAAACTCTTAGAAAAGCATCCTAATACAGAAACTGTCAATGGTGGTGTGAGACTACAATATCAAGAGATGCAAAAAGTTTCTTTTTTGTTACCATTAATTCATCATGTATTTGGTGAAAGAGAGAGGTTTAAATGGAGAGTCTTATTTTAACCCATTTTGTTTGAAGTGTTTTATTTAGTCAGATTAAAAACGTATATCATGACCAGCCGCTGTGGCGAAGTGGTTAACGTCACGGACTCCTGGCTGGGAGGTCGCGAGTTCGATTCCCATCAGTGTTGTGGAATTTTTCAGCCCCGGCTCCTATCCAGAGTTGAGTTTGCTGCAGGCTCAGTTGGGAAGACTGGGACCACGTGGTTGAGTTTCATCCTGTTAGTGGATGCCTCACTGAGAGTGTTGCTCAGATTTCCTGACCAAGTCTACAGGGTCTGTATCTCTCGGGCCTGATTGATGCCAGGTTTTATTATGAAAGGAAGCATAGAGTACAGCCCTGTCATGCAGTTTCAGACCAGAATGAAAATCCGTAGCATCTTCTCTAGCATCCTCATTCTCATTGATCAGCATTAAAAAAAGGTCTCAGATTCTGTGGCCCTTCATGCCCTGCTCTCATGGTGACCTCAGTTCCAATGTCCTCTCCATGTCTGTGCCTTGGTTTGGTTCTGTTGGTGTCACTGGTATTGGCCAGTCCATGGGGGCTGTCATTAGACGGACGTGGTGGCACACACTCAGGAGGGAGAGCTCACTCACGCCAGCTCTGTGACAAAACAATTATTGTCGTCAGTAGGGGGCTTAGTAGGTGGTGTCCTGCGTATGTTAGATCAGAACAGGCGCCACTGAACACCACCGAAGTGACTCGGCAGCAGTGCAGCGTCTCCTCTGATGGGTTGCCTCTTGACGACTTGACGTCGACTGCTCCCTGTGGACTGCCTGTGCCGGGGCCGTGGTGGGACTGACCGGGCTGTGACTGTGGATGAGGTGTGGGAATGAGCAGCGTGGGTGCACTGGCACTAAGGTGGCACAGAAGTTGGGACAGCAAGGGAAAAAAGAAAAGTATATCATAGAACTTGTTTTTTCTGTCTCAAAAAAAGAAAAGTGTATCATAAAACTTGTTTTTTCTGTCTCATCTTCCACGCTACCCAGAGGCTTTGCACCCATGCTGCTTATTCATCTCCTTGGTCCTAACCTGGTATGTCCCTCCACGGCCCCAGCATCAGCAGTCTGCAGGGAGCAGTCAATGCCAGGTCGTCATAAGGCAACTCACCGGAGAAGACACTGCACTGCTGCTGAGTCACTTCAAGGGTGTTCAGTGCTGCCTGTTTCGATTGCTCCATCATGGAGCCAGTGTGAGTAAGCTCTCCCTCCAGTGGGCACCACCATGTCTGTCCAGCGGTGGCTCCCATGGATTTCTTGATACCGATGATCCATCAGAGTCTCACCAAGGGCACAGACATGGAGAGGAGATCGAAACCCCTCCTATCGACACTTGAGGTCACCATGAGAATACGGCAGAATTTGAGCCTTTTTTTTCAATTGCTGATCAGTGAGAAAGAGAAGGATGAAAGTGATCTTCATGTAACAAGTTTTCATTGACTCTGAGTTTGAAAACAGTGTGGAAATGATAGTAACTGGTGTCAGAGCACCTCCAATACATGATTAAAATCACATGTTCCTTTGTTTATTGTTTGATGTATTTTGTGATCTTTCTGATGGTTTCATTTTTTTTTTTGCTGAACTTTGCAGTCGCTGTGAAGACAAAGAAGAAGATCACAGTCAGGAAGAGGATCTGTAAGTACACACACACACACACACACACACACACACACACATACACACATACACACACACACACACACACATACACACACACACACACACACACACACACACACACACACACACACACACACACACACACACACAGATTCAAAAGGGTTCACATGCACCCACCATAAGGCACCATCAGAGCATGGCACAAAGGCACACAAAATAAAGACCCAGGGAAAAACAGGAGAGAGGGAAAAAGTGAGAGCAAGAGCCTCAGTGTGTGTAGGTTGCTTGTAGCTATATTTTGGTATTGTGTTAAGAAGAAAATGACGGTCATCCTATTCCGACAGGATGAAGATCTGATCCTGTTTAAAGAGATCTACGGTGGCTAAGTACTTGTTGTTAAAGCACCACTGAAAATAAGGCATTTGACTGTACCTGCTTGCCAAACCAGCCTTTAGTTGGTATGTGTACCTGCACAGCAAACCAGCTTTTGGATGGTGTTTAAGTATACCAGCACACCAAACCAGTCTTTAGATGGTATTTGACTGTACCTTACACCAAACCACTCTTTAGATGGCATTTGACTGTACCAGCACACCAAACCAGTCTTTAGATGGCATTTGACTATACCTGCACATCAAACCAGTCTTTAGATGGTATATGACTGCACCAGCACACCAAACCAGTCTTTAGATGGTATTTGACTGTACCAGCACACCAAACCAGTCTTTAAAAGGTATTTGACTGTACCTGCATGCCAAACCAGTCTTTAGATGGTATATTACTGTACCAGCACACCAACCAGTCTTTAGATGGCATTTGACTGTACCTGCATACCAAACCAGTCTTTAGATGGTATATTACTGTACCAGCACACCAAACCACTCTTTAGATAGTATTTAAGTATACCAGCATTACAAACCAGTCTTTAGATGGTATTTGACTATACCTGCAAAACAAACCAGTCTTTAGATGGTATATGACTGTACCAGCACACCAAACCAATCTTTAGATTATATTTGTACCAGCACACCAAACCAGTCTTTAAGTGTGTTTGACAGCAGTCCCCATAGAACAGTGTGTTTGACAGCAGTCCCCATAGAACAGTGTGTTTGACAGCAGTCCCCATAGAGCAGTGTGTTTGACAGCAGTCCCCATAGAGCAGTGTGTTTGACAGCAGTCCCCATAGAGCAGTGTGTTTCACAGCAGTCCCCATAGAGCAGAGCAGTGACAGCAGTCCCCATAGACAGTGTCACAGCAGTCCCCATAGAGCAGTGTGTTTGACAGCAGTCCCCATAGAGCAGTGTGTTTGACAGTGTGTAGAGCAGTTGTGTACCACAGCAGTCCCATAGAGCAGTGTGTTTGATAGCAGTCCCCATAGAGCAGTGTGTGACAGCAGTCCCCATAGAGCAGTGTGTTTGACAGCAGTCCCCATAGAGCAGTGTGTGTGACAGCAGTCCCCATAGAGCAGTGTGTTTGACACAGCAGTCCCCATAGAGCAGTGTTTATGACAGCAGTCCCCATAGAGCAGTGTGTTTGACAGCAGTCCCCATAGAGCAGTGTGTTTGACAGCAGTCCCCATAGAGCAGTGTTTATGACAGCAGTCCCCATAGAGCAGTGTGTTTGACAGCCGTGCCCATAAAACAGTGTGTGTCACTGCTGTCCCCATAGGGCTTTGTGTTTTGCAGCAGCAGTCCCATAGAGCAGTCTGTTTGACAGCAATCCCCATAGAGCAGTCTGTTTGACAGCAGTCCCCATAGAGCAGTGTGTGTCACAGCAGTCCCCATAGAGCAGCGTGTTTGACAGCAGTCCCCATCGTGCAATGTGTGTCACAGCAGTCCCCATAGAGCAGTGTGTTTGACAGCAGTCCCCATAGAGCAGTGTTTATGACAACAGTCCGCATAGAGCAGTGTGTTTGACAGCAGTCCCATAGAGCAGTGTTTATGACAACAGTCCGCATAGAGCAGTGTGTTTGACAGCCGTGCCCATAAAGCAGTGTGTGTCACTGCTGTCCCCATAGGGCTGTGTGTTTGACAGCAGTCCCCATAGAGCAGAATGTGTGGCAGCAGTCCCCATAGAGCAGTGTGTTGACAGCAGTTCCCATAGAGCAGTGTGTTTGACAGCAGTCCCCATAGAGTAGTGTGTTTGACAGCCATGCCCATAGAGCAGTGTGTTTGATAGCAGTCCCCATAGAGCAGTGTGTTTGACAGCCGTCCTCATAGAGCAGTGTGTTTGATAGCAGTCCCCATAGAGCAGTGTGTTTGACAGCAGTCCCCGTAGAGCTGTGTGTGTCACAGCAGTCCCCATAGAGCAGTGTGTTTGACAGCCATGCCCATAGAGCAGTGTGTTTGACAGCAGTCCCCATAGTCCAGTGTGTTTGACATCAGTCCCCATAGAGCAGTGTGTTTGACAGCAGTCCCCATAGAGCAGTGTGTTTGATAGCAGTCCCCATAGAGCAGTGTTTATGACAGCAGTCCCCATAGAGCAGTGTGTTTGACAGCAGTCCCCATAGAGCAGTGTGTTTGACAGCAGTCCCCATAGAGCAGTGTGTTTGACAGCAGTCCCCATAGAGCAGTGTTTATGACAACAGTCCCCATAGAGCAGTGTGTTTGACAGCAGTCCCCATAGAGCAGTGTGTGTTTGACAGCCGTGCCCATAAAGCAGTGTGTGTCACTGCTGTCCCCATAGGGCTGTGTGTTTTGCAGCAGTCCCCATAGAGCAGTGTGTTTGACAGCAGTCCCCATAGAGCAGTGTGTTTGACAGCAGTCCCCATCGTGCAGTGTGTGTCACAGCAGTCCCCATAGAGCAGCGTGTTTGACAGCAGTCCCCATAGAGCAGAATGTGTGACAGCAGTCCCCATAGAGCAGTGTGTTTGACAGCAGTCCCCATAGAGCAGACTGTTTGACAGTAGTCCCCATAGAGCAGTGTGTTTGACAGCAGTCCCCATAGAGCAGTGTGTTTGATAGCAGTCCCCATAGAGCAGTGTTTTTGACAGCAGTCGCTATAGAGCAGTGTGTTTAGGGTTGTCACTGAGCACCAGAGGAGACAACACTGCCTTGCTGCTGGCTGGTCAGTCTGGTGGTTCCATGGTGGTTGATCTGATCTGACATGCCATGGGCTTCACCTGAGGTAAACCCGCTAATGACGGTCAGTGCTTTGTTTTGACATGCCTTGGGCATCACCTGTAAACCCACTACAGATGGTCAGTGCTTTGTTTGACATGCCTTGGGCATCACCTGAGGTAAACCCACTACTGACGGTCAGTGTTTTGCTTTGACATGCCTTGGGCATCACCTGTAAACCACTACAGACAGTCAGTGCTTTGCTTTGACATGCCTGGGCATCACCTGAGGTAAACCCACTACTGACGGTCAGTGCTTTGCTTTGACATGCCTTGGGCATCACCTGTAAACCCACTACAGACAGTCAGTGCTTTGCTTTGACATGCCTTGGGCAACACCTGAGGTAAACCCGCTACTGACGGTCAGTGCTTTGTTTCTGACATGCCTTGGGCAACACCTGAGGTAAACCCACTACTGACGGTCAGTGCTTTGTTTCTGACATGCCTTGGGCATCACCTGAGGTAAATCCACTACAGACGGACAGTGCTTTGCTTTGACATGCTGTCAGCATGGACGAGCATCCACTGTGTGTATTTTGCTTGTCATTATACACACTGCACAGAGGGTGCCACCACACCCGTTCTGCGACAGTCTTCATGAACTGTCCAGCACCAACAACCTTCACATGAAGTTGCCAGAGTTGAGAGTGGAGAGGAAATTAGAACTGAAGAAACCTGAAGAGCAGGATGTAGAGAGTGAGACTTGTGCATGCTGATCGATGATGATGATGATGATGAAGACCATGTTTTTTTTTCTGGTCTGGGACCAGGTGGGCAGGGCTATACCTTGCCCTTCCTTTCATCAGCATGGCCTTAGTACAGATACTCACAGCCCTGGTCAGGATATCCAAGCACCCATGAAGTGGATAAGCCTGACGGTGTGCTCCAAGTCTCTCACTGGAGACAAATTCAACTGTAGGTGGGAACTGGCCACACACACACACACACACATTGTTTTTGACTTTCGAGAACAGTCACCTAGAACCCAAAAGTGGTTGTCTGCTTCATTGCCTTTGTGTTTGAAAAGGAATCCAATACAAGCGTGTATATTTCTTTGGAAAGAAAGAAAAAAAAGAAAAGCTTAACAATTTGAGATAAATTTTTGTTCCTGCATACATTTTGATATTCTGACATTAGGTTTACAGAATTTAAGTAGAAAAAAAAACCCGGAGGGGAGCTAGAATCAGGATAATCAAGTGCCCGGGAAAAACAAAACCCTGAAAACCCAGTTGACTTTCAAACAGGGAATGGTATGACGGATGTGTATCATCCAGTGCATCTGACTGACTGACTGTTAGCCATCACCCACCAGAGTCCTGACCAAGTCTCCGGTGGGTTCTGACTGACTGACTGTTAGCCATCACCCACCAGAGTCCTGACCAGTCTCCAGGGGGTTCTGAATGAGTGACTGATGAGTCTGACCATGCTGGTTTCAGGCCCAGCGCTACGTCCAAGGGAAAAAGGAAGTCCACGGAACTTGGCAAGCAACCAGCCGGAAAGCGCCCTCGCACTAAGCCACCTGCTTCAGTCCATGCACCAGGTGGTCTTGTGGCTCCTGGCCAAACTACTGTTGCTCCTGGCCAGACTACTGTTGCTCCTGGCCAAACTACTGCTGTTCCTGGCCAAGCTACTGCTGCTCCTGGCCAAGCTACTGTTAAAGCTGCTCCTGGCCAGGCTACTGTTAAAGCTGATCCTGGCCAGGCTACTGTTAAAGCTGCTCTTGGCCAGGCTACTGTTAAAGCTGATCCTGGCCAGGCTACTGTTAAAGCTGCTCTTGGCCAAGCTACTGCTGGGGCAATCCCAGTGAGTCTAAACCCACGACTGCCATCCAATCTTCAAGATAGAGGCCCGACCATGACAAACCCTGTGAGACCAATCCAGCCTGAGGGCCAGGAACCTAACCAAGACACAAAAGCAAAGCTCGGGACATTTCTTATTCTTACCGGCACCGATAGCCCAGGCAGTTCCACTGCAGACTTGCAGAGCGAGGTTCCAGGCCCTACAAAGAAAACCATCGTTTCAGCTCCAGTCCGACCTCAGAACAAAAGCCCACCGTTTTTGAACCCAGTCGCTAATCAAAGAAGTGTTGACTCAACACCCTACCCTGCCTGGAATCATGGAGCCCCCACATCAAAGCTTCAAGGGCCAGCTGTGATGACAGCGCAAAATGTGGGAGATACAGCTCCGATGCCTGCGACAGCAAAGAAGAAAAAGTCCCTGAGTGATATCATCAAACAGAAAGCACCTGACCTTGCCAAGTATGTTGCCAAAGCATTATTTGGCCAGGACAGCAGTCACGGGTCCAGTGTTACTACATTAACACCTTCCGTGGCCAAGCAAGATGACAAAAATCGTCAGCCTCTAACAGGGGAAAAGAAAGCCGAGCTGTTGGTGAAAAGAGAGCAGAAGGAGCAGGACAGTGGGACAAGGTTTCATCGAAATGTTCATCGGCTTCTTGTGGACCTAGTAGGGTGCTTACAACGTTGGAGACGTGGATCAGATCGAAAACACTGTCCAGACATTGCTGGAATCTCGTGGGCTTCCTTTTGAGTAGGGCGAGCATTTTCTGGACTGTGGTCTGTGGAGTAAGGGTTTCTGCTGAAGGAGCAGAGATGAAAGGGCTTGCTCATGAGGCGCCTTTTTGTCATCAATTCCTGTCGAAATGCGACTCGTTTAACCCCTTCTCTGCCTTACCCCGAGTCTGACTCAGAGTAAAAACGACAGTCTGTGTACCTTACCCCAAATGACGCTTGGGATCACAGTGATCTCTTTCTTGTTTAGCATGTACAGGCATATTAGCATTTTTTGTATGTCAAAAAAGAATTCTTGGTTACATCCCTTGATTTTTGTACAGCGTTTTTGTTCACATCCAGTATATGTGTTTTCTTGCCATAGAACTGGGGTTGAAAGTACAGTGTAGTGAAATTTTTACTCAAGATGGTAGTGAGGAAAAAGTGCAACAGGGCATGACTTGCCATCATTTATTGGCAGTGAGGTAGGATACAGTCAGTGGTCAGGGTTCCTGTATTTCAGTGTCGGAGTAATGTGGGGTAATGCTTGGGCAGCGTTTTAGACTGTGTCCGCTTTTGTTTGCAAATGTCATATCATTTTATAATTTCTTATAAACATTATGTATCATACAACTTTTTTCTAGTGGCCAAGCTGACATTTCTCTCTATGTAAAATGTAGTTTAGACCCTGAATTTTGCAATTCTGCATGGTTTTATAAACAGATTCAGAGTCATTACTGAATTTTATGATCACAAAGAACTAAAAAAAAAAAGAAAAAAATCTGAAATGAGGCAGGGGACTGTAAACAGCAAAGAAGTAGGGAAGCTCATTCTCCTGTAGTGAAATAAATACAGGGCCGTAACTCCAAACGAATGCTGCTAGCCATACTTAATCACCAAGCTGAAATGACAGCTCGGAGCACTTTCTTTCTCACATTTTGTTGAAAATCTTCAATGTTGAAAATCGTCCATGTCTCCTCCCTCTTTCCCCCACCCTTCTCCCCCCACTCCCCCCCCCCCCCCCCCCCCCCCCCCCCCCCCCATCCCCACACTTACCCACCCTTATCTTTTATCCCATTATCTTCTTCTTGTTGTTGTAAATCTTGCTTGCCTTTTTGTTTGTTTTCTTGTTGTTACTGTCCTTGGTTTTTTTTTGTTTACTGCCCTGTGTGTGCGTGTGTTTTTTTTTTAGCTTTTTTTTTTAACTGCCCTTGATTTTTTGTTTACTGTCATTGGTTTTATGTTTATTGTCATTTGCTATTAGTTTACCGTCCTTGCCTTTTTTTTTTTTTTAAACTGTCTTCAGCTTTTTGTTTACTGCCCTTGGCTTTTTGTTTACTGCCCTTGGCTTTTTATTTACTGCCCTTGGCTTTTTACTGTCCTTGCCTTTTTTTTTTTTTTTTTTTTTTTCCTGTTTTTTTTTTTCCTGTCCTTGGCTTTTTGTTTACTGTCCTTGGGATTTTGTTCACTGTCCTGGGCCTCTTGTTTGTGTGTGTGTGTGTGTGTGTGTGTGTGTTGAAATGAAGGCTTTTTTTCTTTTTGGTTTAATGTTCAAACCTGGGAGTGACAATGGAAAGGGAAGCGCAGCGGTAGGGATGTCAGCAGTGTAACTAGTTACACTGTCATTAACTGTTTTCTTCATGGGGATGTCAGCAGTGTAACTAGTTACACTGTCGTTAACTGTTTCCCTGTGTAACTAGTTACACTGTCATTAACTGTTTTCTTCATTGGGGATGTCAGCAGTGTAACTAGTTACACTGTCATTAACTGTTTTCCTGTGTAACTAGTTACACTGTCATTAACTGTTTTCCTGTGTAACTAATTACACTGTCGTTAACTGTTTTCCTGTGTAATTAGTTACACTATTGTTAAACTGTTTTCTTCATTGGTTTATCACTTTGGCATTTATTGTGTAACTAATTACACTGTCGTTAAACTGTTGTCCTGTGTAATTAGTTACACTATTGTTAACTGTTTTCTTCATTGGTTTATCACTTTGGCATTTATTGTGTAACTAGTTGCACTGTCATTAACTGTTTTCCTGTGTAACTTGTTACACTGTCGTTAACTGTTTTCCCATGTAACTAGTTACACTGTCGTTAACTGTTTTCCCATGTAACTTGTTACACTGTCGTTAACTTTTTCCCGTGTAACTTGTTACACTGTCGTTAACTGTTTTCCCATGTAACTAGTTGCACTGTCGCTAACTGTTTTTCCCGTGTAACTAGTTACACTGTCATTAACTGTTTTCCTCATTGGTTTATCACTTTGGCATTTATTGTGTTTTGCTTGTTGACGTTAAGTTTTCCACAAATAATCAAAGGTATACACACACACACACACACACACACACACACACACACACACAGAGAGAAACATGCACACACGCTTGTGCGCATGACACACACACATACGCGCACGCGCGCACACACACACGCACACACACACACACACGCACACACACACACACACACACACACACACAAGCTTTCAAGCATGCATATGCACACATACAAACCGACGCGCACACACACACACACACTCACATACACACTCACATGAGCACACACGCATACATCCATATTACACAGGCACACATACATACATATATGTAAACACACATGCGTGCATGCAGGAGCATGTTCACTCAAGCAAACAGATCACACACACACATACGCATGTATATGCTTTGCACACACACACACACACACACACACACACACACACACACACATGAGCCCGTGCCCATCCACCCATGCACACACATATACATACATACATGCACACTCACGCAAATACACATTACAATGACAGTGAGTTTGTAAGGCAGGGACCCATGGCCTCTGACCAGCGTGTTAGCCAACACTCCAGTCAGACATCTGCCATGCCATGTCCTGAGACTCTTATCTTAAGTCATTCATTCATTTCTCCATCAGCTGTTAATAGTGTGGATATGGTATTGAAATGAGCAGATGTGGCGTAGCGTACATGGACCAGTGCGCAGGTAGTGACACCTCCTTGATACAACTGAATCTGTAACCCTTTGCATCGGCATGATGACAGCCCTGTGTTTTTGTTGGCTAGAACATAATTGTAACAGACTGAAGACAGCCCTGTGTTTTGTTGGCTAGAACATAATTGTAACAGACTGAAGACTTCAGATTTCTGTTCATATCAACCACATAAAAAACACACACACCAGCTACCATCCATGAAATTAATGAAATTAATGAAATGAAATTAAATGTACACGATCTGGAGCATGGCTTAAACAGGGCATGCATCTTTAATTTGGTACTTTTCCCTCATTTTTATACATGTAAGCTGACTCTGCTCAGTTTTTGATAAGTTTTTGAAAATGTGAACAATAGCAATAAACATTCATGTTTCTCTGCAAAGCAAAAAAAAAAAAAATCAATCATGAACTAGATTCAGGAAATGGCCCAAAAGTTTGAAACAAAGGTCACAAATGTTTGCAAAGGTCAGAAGTGTTTTCAAAGGTCACAAATGTTTGCTTCTACCACTTTTTAAGTACAACTTGGTAAGAAGTATAACTGCCCAAATTACGTGCTTCCACCCCCAAAATCACACTGTTGCTGAAAACATGTTCTGAGCAAGCTCATTACATACCAAGAATGTCTTTATTTGTGTCTGTTCACCTGTGTGTTCTGTAGGTAGCAGAGTTATGGGCATGTAAAGTTTTTTTTTTTGTTTTTTTTTTCATCAAAGGTTATACCTTGTTTGATATTTACCGATTTTGCCGTATGAGGCCCATGATGTATGATGTTTTGATTGTGGAGGTTGAACTGTACTGTATTTTGATTTTGACATCTTTTGTATCACAGCATACTCTTTGTTGTGATGTTGTTGTTGTTGATTCCAGAGCCCGTATGGGGTTGCTGGTGGATTTTTAGTTTCAGTTGATTAAAGTATTGTTAGTGTCTGGAAATTTCCCCTGGTCTGCCTGCCTGTCTGGCAGCCGTTTCCTTTTCCTTTTCTTTTTTGTTGTTGTTGCTGCATGTGTATCTTTCTGTATTGTCATCTGCTTTTTAGTTTTTTTTTGCGTTTGTGATCTAAAGACTTGTTTTTATCTAAGACCGTCTTTACTCTTTTGCGATTTTACAGTTCGTAAGATGGCAGCTTTTTTTCTGTGTATTCAAGCAGCCAGGAAATCCAGTTGCAAATAATGTGTAGAATGGGCACTAGCTGTAATTCAGCTATGTCAGATTTGCTCAAATGGCCTTTTTTCTTTTAGGGTAAGTTTTTATTGTTTGTTTGTTTGTTTTTGCTTAAGGACTTTGGAAGTTCAGTTATTAAATGTCTTAGGTGTAGTTAGTAATTCATGATATATGTGTCCTGTTGCAGTTTTTCAGTGCAGGGACTTTTTTTTTTTTTGGTCTGTACATGACCAAAGCCCTGACAGAATCCTGTGTGACACGCTAAGCTGTAAAGAAACTAATCTGGCTGATTGTGTAATGTTTAGTTATAAGCATTTCTGATGATGAAATGTTATTTTGCACAGCCGCTTTTTTTTTTTGTTTGTTTTTCAAAAAACTTGCTATTTTTATAACCCCCCCCCCCCCCTAACTCTCTCTCTCTGTCTTTGTATTTCTGTCTGTCTGTCTATGTCTTTCACTCTGTCTCTCTCTCTCTCTCTGTCTCTGTCTCTGTCACGTCTCTCTCTTGCTTTTGAATTGTTTATCTTACTGTTGGCTGACGATGTCATTTGAATATCTGAAACTATCGTTGGACTACAGAACCAGCTAAACAGTTTGTAAAATGTAGCTTTCAGTCTGAATTTGCATGTTAATGTATATAAAAGCAATGTTATTGTTTTCAGAAAGATAGGATATTTAGCAGCTAGAGAATGATGGACCAATAACGGAGTTACAATGCCTGTTGTAAATGTCTATAAGTATCTAGGCATATATTTTTCAACAAAATTGAGTTTTACAGGTGCATGTAGAGATTTAGCAAATCGCGGAAAGTTTTGTTAAGTGTTATGGAAAAATTGTATCTGCTTAAAAACGATTCCTTGGAAATACTCCTAAAAAATTTTTATGCCAAAATACAGCCAATTCATCAGTATGGGGCAGAACTGTGGGGTTTGGAAAAAGCTGCTGAACAATGTGAAAAGGTTTATTTGTGTGCTTTTGACACGTTTTCTTGGTGTAGACAGACGTACACCAAATGACTTAGTTTAAGGTGAAACAGACGAACACCAAATGACTTAGTTTATGGTGAAACCAACAGATATCTGATTACAGTCAATTCTGTTCTTCAATGTGTAAAGTATTGGTTAATGTTAATCAGCATGGAACTGAACCGACTGCCATACAAAATATATTTGACACTGTTGCATCTTGATGCTAAAGGTAAACGTAATTGGGCAACCAGTGTGAAGATATGCTTATTTAAATTTGGTTACGGTCATGTTTGGGTTAATCAGGGAGTAGGAAGTGTTCAAATGTTTATACGTTGCTTCAGACAAAGACTAGTTGATTGTGGCAGAATTGGCAACACCATATCCCTCCAAACCAATGACAGATTTGAAATGTACTCGTTGAAGGGAATATTCTGTTCAGCCATACGTAACCCAACAGTTAAGTTGTTCTTTGAAGTAGATCACATCCAAGTTCCGATTCGGAGTATCAGAAATAAGGGTGCATTACCTAAGACACAGAGCTCACACTGATCATGATTTAGTATGTCCACCGTGTAGAAAATCAAAAGAAGACAGAAATATGTTTTGTTTTAGTGTGTCCAGCTATTCAGAACATTAGAAAAGTGTATTCCTAAAAAAAAAGTATTATAAGCAGCTTGAGCCAATGAAATTAGTAGTAAAAGTTTCAGTCATTTTCTTTATCACGCCTTTAAGATTAGAGATTGTATGTGTTCTTAGCACGGTTTGATTTTTGATGGTTGATTATGATGATGCCATATAATGCATTTTCTAGTTGTGAATTGTTTGAGTATGACACACGCCTCTACATATTGGGGCTATAGCCTATATATTTGAATAAACCATTTTCATTTTATCTCGGTTTCTCTGCCTCTCTGGATTTGTGAGTATATGTCCATGCACAGTTGTGTGTGTGTGTATGTGTGTGTGTATGTGCTTATGTATGTGTGTGTGTGTATGTGTATGTGCGTGTGTATGTGTGTGTGTGTGTGTGTGTGTGTGTGTGTGTGTGTGTGCTTCAAGAGACCTAACGAGAAGAGAGAAAGTGGACAAGAGGACAACATATAAACTGATCCCTGCTTGAACACAGTGAAATCGATTAACCTTTACAGAAAGACGATTCATTCTGGAAACTTGTAACTGTTCTCCCCAGGAGAAACCTCTCCACAGATGCTCATGAGTGCCAGTGAGGCTGCACCCCAGACCACAGAATCATGCTAAATGCAAGGACACATGTATCATACACCAGCCATAGCCTGGTGACGTATGTGGAGCATGTCACTGGACTTGGCATTAATGATCAGATGACAATTCAAGCAGCGCTTCCAGAGTGTGAGGACTTTTAATTTTTCTTCCCTGCCTGTGTCTTCGCTTGTTCTCCATTGCTTCCATCAGCTTACTGCCTGCTGCGTCTGTGTTGCTGCAACTTCATCAGTGGTCTGTTTCCGATTCAGCCACTGCCAATGGCACAAATGGCGCATCATCATCGTCTTCATCATCTTCATCTTCATCATCATATCATCATCATCATCATCTTCATCTTCATCATCATTATTATCTTCATCGTCATTGTTGTTGTCGCGTCATCGTTTTCATCAACATCATCATCATCGTCGTCATCATCTTCATCATCATCGTCATCCACACCGTCACCATCATCACCATCATCATCATCATCATCATCATCATCATCATCATCACTGTCACATCATAATCAAAATTATTATTTTTGTCGTTGTTGTTCTTGATGTTGGTGCTATTATCATCATCATCATTGTTCGGGACGGGGGAAATCGTGATGGTATTGCTTAAGTGCACTAAATTGATGTATTATTAGTCAGGCTTAACACACCAAGGTTATCTCTGCACTCATACACGCATATGCACACTCATGCGCCCACCAAACATTCACCTCTCTCTGGGAATGGGATGTCACGCATTCGTTTCTCTCCTAACATGACTGAGAACAAGAAATACAATTTCTATGCTACTTATAATCAAAACGTGAAAAATCCAGTTACACAACATAAATCAATACATAAAAGATCAATACTTCCTAATCCCGGGTTATAATATTTTGACTTCTTACCTGGCAGGTTTTCACACATACAACCACGCTTTCACACCACACCACAGTTCTTGAAAGAAGTCTCTTCAAGTCTTCTTCAGCACTGCTTGATGGTGATGCCTTTGGTTGACTGGCTCCAGGTTTCAGGACTGGGTCTTCGTGGTCGTCTCTGGGATCTTGACGTAGAACTCTTCTTCTTCGTCTCTTTCACCCACCTCTGGGTTCAAATTCAGTTGTGTCTTCACCCACCTCTGGGTTTCAAACTTAGGTTTTCTTCTCTTCCAGCTTGTCTTTAAGACTAAGACTGCTGTCTCTTCTATCTCCCAGATCACGTTTCTCTCGACCTTATTCTGTCCTGATCACTCTCCTCCCTTATCTCTCTCCTCTGCTTTCTCTCTCTCTCTCTCTCTCTCTCTCTCTCTCTCTCTCTCTCTCTCTCTCTCTCTCTCTCTCGTGGTGTTTTTTCTCCTACACACGTTGTCCTCCCTCAGTTTATATAGGGATGGAAACAAAGGATTCCCCTTCGGGCCATGCCTTTGTCATGCTGCTTCTCAAACCCCTGTTCACAAGTACCATGAATTCTCCATTCGCTACATTCTTCCACACGTCAGCATTTACACACATCCCTACCTAACTGATTAGCAAACAAATATTTGGCATCAATGGACATCGAAATTTCCCGCCGACTCGGGGGTCACTTAACACGGTAATTATCCTGGAGAAAAGCTACGACAGCAACGTCCACGCGCATTCAACCAGCCTGACAATAGAACCAACACAGTGCCTCGCGGCAATACTATCTGAATGAGTCCAAGACTCCTGCTCTTCAATTACTGTTTACAAAGCGACCTCAGCTGACTGAGTATGTAGCACCCACTTGGTGCACCGATGTCCTAGTGGTTACGTCTCCCCCCCCTCTCACTATCGGGAAGGTCCGAACCCCCACTACCTTAGGTGTCAACTGTCACCTGACCACTTCGTCCTCCGTGACACAGTTCGACCATGTGCGGTGGAGTAAGGCACACTGGTTAATGTGTCTATTACCTATTTGTATACTACGTACAACGTCCCTTTGCCTCTAAGCGTTTAATGCCTATTATCATTATTACTTTTATTATTCTTGTTGTTGTCATCACCATTATCATCATTAATTATTAGCACTAACGATATACTCAAGGGTTTAGGATCCACACGCTCACTCAATCTAACAAGACAATACACAAGAACAAACAGCACAGCAGAAATGTATGTCGCCAGCAAAAGTTGACACCACGCTCAACAACCCACCTAGCTTCTTCACGCCTCGTCCCCCCCCCCCCCCCCCCCCCAACCTGCCCAACAGCTCTAACAAACACAATTCAGAATGAGTCAACCCACACAAAGACATGCGACCTTGCATACATCTCATTTGTAAACATCACCAGCGCACACATGTGAATACGTGCGCGCACACACACAAAACACATCACACAACACACACACACACACACTCTCTCTCTCTCTCTCTCTCCTCACACACACACACACACACACACACATATATATATATATATATATATATATATATATATATACAGACACATATTTATAACGTAACTAAAAGAGACAGATAAAGCAATGGAACCAAACAACTAAATGAAATGAAAACAAGGTTTGAATAATCTACTTTATTCTTCAGCTACTTTCCGTTTAAAACTCGACGGAAGCAACATAAAACGCCATTTTTAATTGAAAGTTCGTGATTAAACAGGAATCTTTGTTAAGAACGTTCAATCATAATCACTCCACTCCCCACCACTCCCAACACAAAAAAAACAAAACAAAAAAAAACAAGCAAACAAAACAAAACAAAACACCCAGTCACGTCCTTTGATGGGTAGGTAGAATCCTCCGTCTTTTTACTCACGATCACGCACCCTGCTGGTTTTTTTTTGTTTTTTGTCTTGGACCCCCCCCCTCCCTCCCTCCCTCGTGCCAATAGCTCCTCGCCTATGCTGTTTTACGGCACCCAAGTGCATGGCATAGATGAACACATAATGTAGACTGAACAAAGCAAGGAAAGATCTTCCCTACCCGTGTGCCACACCTATGCTGAAAATACAGGCATGCAACTGTTCACCATAGGAACCGAAATTACCTGCCTTGTTTGGTTTGGTTTGTTTGCCCTTTACCCTCTCAACCCACCCATTCCCCTCCGCCCCATTTCACGTTTTCCTTTCCTACAATCTTGACGAAGGGCTACCTGACTGCCTGGTTTACTGTTATTGTTGGTTATGACTATCGTTTTATTTCTGTTTGTTACGTTAGGATCAATGACTGGGACTTGCAGATCTAAAACACTACTTGCCTCCACCCACCCCCACCCTCTCCCTCCCCTCCACTCCCTCCACCACCCATTATCCCTCCCTTCCTTTACGGCAGTCCCATGCCTGTGCACACACACACACACACAGTCACGGTCGCGAAGCCGGACGGTCCTACAACCCCTACCCACGTCTATCACACCCTAGGTCAGACAACACAGCACACTAACACAGCTTTACAATCATGCACACTAATTTATTTCACACACATACTATGGCGCCACCACTCATGTCCATCCACAACCACACACCGGTATCCCACTTCCCCACTGACCCACCCTACCCTGTTACGACCTGGGGAACCCTAACCTATCCTGAGACACCAGTTGCGGTATATCGCTGCGACCTGGGGAGGCAGCGATAGCCCGCACACGTGGTGGTTAACTACCAGGGACAAGGACTAACCCCAAGGACTCTAATCTCCACGCTACTACCACCCACCCCTCTCCCCGGGTCCCACCCTTCTTTTTTGACCCGGGACCACTACCGCACCGGTCGCTGCGTCCCTAGGGGAGGCAATGACAGGTGCCCTATCCCGTGCCGGCCACTACGTCCCTAAAGGAGGCAGCAGCTAACAACACCCCTAACCCTACTGCCTATTGCTACACTCCCCTTTCTGCCACAAAACTGGACAGTCCTTCCTCCACTGAATACCCTGCTCCTCAGCACTGTCCGTGGCCCCTCGCAGGCTGACTCCTCCACGAAAAACCGTGTGCTCCTCGGCGCTGTCTGTGGCCCCTCGCAGGCTGACTCCTCCACGAAAGACCGTGCTCCTCGGCGCTGTCCGTGGCACTTGCAGGCTGACTCCTCCAGGGAAAGACTCTGCTCCTCGACACTCTCCGTGGCCTCACGCAAGACGACTCCTTCCGGGGAACACAACACTCACATACACACCCGGCCCCCTCTCAACAGGCCCAACTCTCGAAGGAACCTGTCATGTAATGCGGAGCGATATTTCGTATGCTACGCGATTACATGAGACAGTACAGATTAAGAAAAAGATTATTGATTCGCGCGTTACACTATAGGTTAGTCGTGTGACAGAAGGGAGCGTATTGACTGAACGTGGCCCAGGGTTTGAGTGAAATTTTTAACACTGTTTCACGCGATTTGAATATAAACAGGCGTTGACCTGTATCGGTGCGCACTCTGAGAATGGAACAGATGATTTAGGTGAAGAAGAGGCGGACTGTGCCCATTGGTAAAGGCAGAGGCCTAACACATACAGAAGTATGTGAATTGTAGTTGATTGACCGGTACTCAAGCCGTAAGTATCTAATTTTATATTGTGAGAATCTAGATGATTCTCCATTTTGTTTTTAACGGTTTATTGTCGGAACCGAAACTATGTTTGAAAAATTGAAGTAAAAAAAAATGTGTAAAGTGTAATATGACTGCTAACTGCTGGCAGTGTTTTGAACTCGTGTTTATCTGGTTTGTTATAGCTGGGCCGACTCCCCGTGCGGTAGAGGAAAGAAGACTGGAGATCGGGCACTAAGGTGGATGGCCGGGGGCTGCGCGCGTTCCCGGGCCAAGTTCCGATCCGCGGGAAGATCCAGGTTAGGCAAAAGTTTGTCGCCGACCAGTAGTTGTGATATGTAATGGGCAGTATGGGATCCCCGCACAGTGGAAGCCAGTTTCGGACACCACAGAGAGTGTGTGTGGACACTTGCAGTGAGTAAACCTGCAACATTAGTAGTGACTTTCGAAGAAGCGTGCTTGATTGGTTGCACCAGCTGAAAGAATCACAGATCATGAAAATATATAAGCTTTGATTGATGCCAGAGTAAAGAACCCCCATGGGATTTTAAAAGATTAAGGAGGGGATGAATCGAAATTGACCTTTGTTTGCGCCTTATGTGTATGGAGTGGATGCAGTTGTGTGCGGAGGAAAGACGTCATGTTCGTGTGTGTATGTGCGTGCATGCATGGATATCGTACGTCTGACAGTGGTGACCCCGACTTGGAACTTGGTTTTTGTTTCGTACCCCTCCCCTTGGTTGTGATGTTTCCCCACCCCATTTTGAATTGAAAAAAAAATGATTTGCTTTTTAAGGTATTAGTGAATGTTGTATGGGAACATTTGATTATTACGTATAATTACCTTTTCTATTTGGATACCCCCCCCCCCCCCCCCCCCCCCCCCCCCTAATTTTCTTTATATTGTAAAAATTTCCATTTAAACCCCTCCCCATATTTCCTTTCTTGATTTATTATTCAGCAATTTGAACAGAATTTGCTGTGAAATCCCCTCCTCCTTTTGTATTCCCACGTTTTTTTTTTCTACTGAGTATTTTAAGGATTTTCATGTACCCCCCCCCCCCCCCCCCCCCTCCCCCCCCCCCCCCCTCATTATACCCTCCCCAGTACTTATGAATATTTTTTTGGGTAATTTTCTTGTTTAAACCCCTTCCTGTAATTATTATTAATTGCATAATTTTATTCCTTTCATTATTTTGAATCAGTTTCTTTATATTGTATCCATTTCCTGATTTTTTTTATTTTAAATTTTGAAATGATTTTGTTTTGTAACCCTCCTTTATTTTTATTGCAACTTTGATTTATTCCTACCCTTGTTTTTTTTGTTTTTTGTTTTTTTTCTGGAGTGGCAAAATAATTTTGTTTTCTTCCCCAACCCCACTTAAGACTTAGTGTTCACTTTTCCTTGTACCCCCCCCCCCCTTCAAAAGTGTCCCTATGTAACTTTTTGTGTGTGCGTTCCCCCCCCCCCCCCCCCCCTATTCTAGTATTTTTTGTACTAGTCCCGTCTCCGATTATATGGGTGGGCTGTGCCAGTAGGGTAGTCCAGAGGGACTTTTTCTAATTTCTAGTCTTACTTTTTCTTACTGTCTTGGTGATTTCCACTCTGTCTACTTTTGCTGTTTTCTGACTTCATTCTCTCTCTATTTCGCCTTTATCAATAGGCACCTATCTAGTTTGAAAATTTTCTCATTCTCATTTCTTAGGTAGGGTTTCTGATAGTGATTGTGTATTATCCCCTTTTTAGGTGTTTGTCTTTTCATTGCTTTAATAAATGTTGTTTTTAATTTTTTTTTTGTGTGTGTGTATGTGAAAGGATTGTTGAGTGAGTGCCTCTTTTTCTATTTCTACCTCTGTTTTGTTAGGGCATTGTTGTTCCATAGGCTGGTGAGCTTCCACCTTCTCTTGCGGGTAGCAAGGGGCATGGCGATGGGAGACGCTTAGCCTTACGTAGCTTTTTTTTTTTCGTTTCACAACCTTTTTCTTTCCTATTATTTGAATTCGATTTTTCTCCTTCCCCTGGCCACTGATTTGATCCAAAGGGTGATCATTTTGGAGGCCTGTCCAAATAAACATTTTTTTTTTTCTTGGAAATTCTTCTTGGTTTTGCTGTTTGAAAACATTTTTTTTTTTTTTTTTTATTAGTGTGTATAGGAGTGATTGGATTTTGGTATGACTGGAAGGAAATTTTATACGAAACTTTAAATTCATTTTTCTTTTCTTTTTCAAATTTAAAGTAAATTTTCATTGTTCTTTTCTTTTTCATAAAATTTCATTTTTTTTTTTTTTTACTATCTTAGAAAAAAAAAATCATTCAAAATGTCGGCCTTTGAGACCTACCTGTCTCAGGGTAAGACGTTAGGCTTGATGGGCCAGACTTGATTCAATATGTCAAACAGTGTGAGGGTCGCGCTGAACGCGCAAGAGAGAGGGAAGAAAAGGATAAAGAAAGGGAAGAAAAGGATAAAGAAAGGGAAAAAGAAAGAAAGGAAATGAAAGACAGAGAGGGAAGGAGAGGGAGCAGCATGAGAAAGAATTAAAAAGCCATGGAGTTAGAGTTAGAAAACAAAAAGGCAGATAGGGATTTTGAGTTACAGAGTAAGAAGCTTCACTTGAAATGGAAAAATTAAAAGCTTTTGGTGTAACAGACAATGGTTCTGTGCAGGGTTCTGGTGATGCGAAACCTGTTTTCTGGTCGTTTTCTTATATCCCCAAGATGCCTGTCTTTGATGAAAACAAAGATGAGATTGATGCATTTTTGTTTAGATTTGAGAGTCATGCTACTTCTTGTGAGTGGCCCAAAGATAAGTGGCTATTGTATATTGCGTCTCTTTTCAAGGGCAGTGCGTTGACGCTGTATCATTCTTTGGCAGCGAAGGATACTTTAACATGGGATGAACTTAAGGATGAATTACTTAAGCGCTACCGGTGTACCGCCGAAGGATTTCGCGAGAAATTCCGTACCGTGCGTCCGGAGAAAGGCGAGTCATTTCCTGCGTATTTGATTCGGTCTGCGCATTTTCTTGATCGATGTATTGACTTGTCCAAACTAAAAAGGATTATACGGAACTTCGTGATCTGTTTTTGCGTGAGCAGATTTTAAACAGCGTTTCAAAGGACTTGGCTGTTTTTCTAAAGGAAAGGTCGGTCGCGAGCGCTGAAGAAATGTGCGAGCTTGCGGAACAGTACAGGACTGCACATCCTGATCGGACGTTTGCCCGCAAGGGAACGGACACGGTTTTCGATGTAAATGTCGCTTCCCTCGCACATCACCAAAATTGTGTTGGTTCAGACCGTGGATTTGGCTCTTGGCGTTCAAATCAGAACCGTAATCGTTACCGTGGAGTCAAAATCCCGCGGTGGTCAAAATTCTCGTAGCGGACGGGATCATGGCAGCCGGTTTGAACAGTCTGCTACCGGTGGTGGTCAGCAGTCTGGTCATTTAGGTGCAAATACCGGTACACCTAGAGGTGGTCAAACAGCGTCTAACTCTCGGTATCCGCGTAACCGTGGCCGACAGCGCGGACAGGCTCATAATACCTCAGGTACACCCGCAGGTTGTTACAATTGTGGTTGCTGGTTTCATAAAGCTCGGGATTGTCCATCTGTAGAGCAGTCAGCAGTGAATGTCGCGGGTATGTCAGACAATGTTTTGGATCCATCTACTGTAGCCCATTCGATGGTGTCACATGTTAACACTGACGGCTTACTGGTTGAGTCAGGAACTGTCAATGGGTTTCACTGTTCTGTGTTGAGGGACACAGTTTGCACTACTGCGGGAGTGCGCCGTTCTTTTGTTCTTCCACACCAGTTCACTGGTGAAGAACAACATTGTCGTTCTTTTGGAGGTAAGATTG
>JADBJO010020718.1:0-10000 GCA_016801955.1 Conus betulinus
AACATTTAGCGCCAAATATGAGAAAAAAGTTATTGCTCGTTCTTCGTTTTCATTTGTCTGATTGTGTTGTTTGTTTTTGTCTGAAGAAGACCCAAGAGGTCGAAAAAAGCATTGTGTTTTGTCCTGTCTGTATCTGTGGCGATAACTAACCCCTTCTTTTTCTAAATCCAAATCTTGCTTCATTTTCCGCCCTCAGTCACTTCGTTTGAAAACCAGATTCAAAATCGCTTTCCACCTTGTAATAATCATCTCCCACTTACATCAAAAAAGAGTTAGGCATCCGCAGATGAACCCGTGGTTAACACCAGAATTGCTGCAAGAAATGGTTCTACGTGACCAACTCAAGGCAGTAAAATTTGTTTGACAGATACAAAGAGCAGGGAAACTTTGTTTCAAACGAAGTTGAAAAAGCCAAACGAGACTACTTCAGTCAAATGATAACGGATGCAAAAACCACAGCGCGCCAACATGGAGGGCAATAAACGCTATTGTACGCAACAAGCGTACAGATTCACAAAAATCTAGCACAAACATCAACCCGGACGAATTTAATACCCACTTCCTGTCATTATCACACACCCTTACTCAAACTTCACAGACTATAAAGAGCACCAAATGAACATACATGTCCGACTTCCCTAATATCATTTTGCACACAAAAACGTGGATACAGTAACTCAATCAAAATTCCCCTTCTTGCTGTACATGAAGTAGGAATGCACATAGCGCAATTAAAGAATAAAAAATCCATGGGTCCTGGTAACATACCCACATTTCTTCTCAAACTCGCGCTACCTTACATTGTGAGTCTCTTGCATACATATATAATTTATCCATTGAAACTAATGGTTTCCCTCAGGCGTTCAAAATCGCCAAAGTTATCCCCCTTCCACAATCAAATGATTTGTTGGATCCAATAATTTCAGACCTATATCCTTGCTATCTATTCTATCCTAACCCCTTGAAAGACACACACACACACACACACACACACACACACACACACACACACACACACACACACACACACACACACGTATCTCAGTTCATGGAGAAAAACAAACTGTTTCATCCACTCCAATCTGGATTCCGATCTAATCATTCTACCACACAGCAGCATTATCACGAATGTGTGACTCATGGCTTTCAAATATGAACCAATCACAAATGACAGGGGTTGTCTTTCTTGACTTCAAAAAAGCGCTTTTAATCTTGTTGATCATTCCATTCTTCTAAAGAAACTATCTGTCTACTTGAACCATAACCCGACATCTCATATTCAATCATACTTGAACGATAGGACTCAGTATGTAGTGCTTAAATGGCAAAACCTCCACTTCAGACTTTGTCAGACATGGAGTCCCACAGGCAGTACTAGGCCCCCTCCTATTCTGCATCTTCATCAATGATTTACCATTGTCCGTATCAGATGAAAAGGTCACGACAGATTTATTTGCTGATGACTCGTCACTCCAAACGAATGGTAGTGGTCTACAAACAGTAGAAACTTCTCTCCAGGTAAGTCTAAACGGCGTGTCAGACTGTGTCATTCAAACTCAATGGTCATACACCCAGCCAAAACCAAATCTATGATTATAGCTACCCGCCAAAACCACCGGTTGACTCCTGTTTGCCTAAAACTTCAGTTGAATGGCACTTCTATCGAGCAGGTAGATGAGCATCGTGTTTTAGGGTTAACGATAGATAAAGATTTGAAATGGCAATGTCATCTCAATAGCGTATGCAAGGTAGTCTCAAAACACCTTTTCCTGTTATCTCAATTAAAGCGCTACGTCAACAGTAATGTGCTTAAACTTTTCTTCAATGCACACATAATGTCACGTATCAATTACGCTTCAACAGAGTGGGACGGGAGTAGTGACGTCCCAAAAAAAGCTTTATTCTCTCCATAGACGTGCAGCAAAGCTACTCCATCCAGCTGTATCTCTAACAACAGACGAAAAACTAAAAGCGCTGAACATAGTTACTTCCTCTGAGTAAGCAATTGGAATTCAACAAAGCATCATTTATGTTTACAATCTGGCAGATACTATGCCATGTTATATCAAAGCCCTTTTTACAAAATTGAACAGCTTTTCTGGCTCGATGAAATTCCTTCTTCCTACCCACGCACTGATGTACACAAGACAAGGCTAGCTTACTATGGGACCATATGTCTGGAACTCACTTCCACCGAATCTACAAAATATGAATACTTTAAAACTTTTCAAGAAACTTTTGCATAAACATTTTATTCCTCAGTAATTTACTTGCAAGTAACATTTGAATATTAAATTTATTCGCTTAAAATGATCAGCGCCCATTCGCAAAGTCTTCTGTTAACCATACTTTGAATACATCGTCTAAACATAAAACCTACTCCGTTAAAATCGCTCATCCCCATTCCCAATTTTGTCTACCATCCTTTTCTCCTCCTCCCTCCCCTACCTACCATTCTCTCTTCCCCACCCTACTCTGACCTCTCTCTGTAGTTTGTTTGTTTATAAGTTTCCCTCTGTTTCACCATCCCCTCATCTCATTAGTACTTTTATGAATATTTTGCTTATCGTTGTAGAATTAGATTACTATGTTGAATTGTCGGTGTGAATGATATGTGTTGTAGTAATGTATGCATGACAAGGACAGATTGTAAGACTATGCTTTCGCCTAAAATCTTCATCCTGCGTATTAAAGATCATCAATCAATCAATCAATCAACACACACACACACACACACACACACACACACACACACGCACGCACGCGCGCGCGCGCACGCGCACACCACACACACACACACACACACACACACACACACACTGTTTGTTTTGTGTGGATGTGTTGTGTGTGTGTGTGTGTGTGTGTGTGTGTGTGTGTGTGTGTGTGTGTGTGTGTGTGTGAGAGAGAGAGAGAGAGAGAGAGAGAGAGAGAGAGAGAGAGAGAGAGATGTGTGCCACTGTATATTCATGTTCGTGTGCTCTCTCTCTCTCTCTCTCTCTCTCTCTCACACACACACCACACACACACACACACACACACACACACACACACACACACACACACACACCTGCGCGCCCGCGTGCGCATGCACGTACGCAAGCACACACACACACACATACACACGTATAGACATACAGACCCTTGTGCTTGTGTATCAACAAGGTAGTACATTTGAAACAGGTCTTCTGAACCTTTTCATGAACGACGTTGAGAATTCGGTGCAAGTCACGGTCTGTTCTCCCGTGCTGCGCTTGAGTGAATCCTCCCGCCTGCTGTGTGAGCAACCAGTCCGCACACCCGAGCCAGAAACAGTACAGAGGAGAAGAACCAGCACTACTACCTCGACTCCAGAAAACGAATAAGCTTTTCGTCAGTGGTGTTCGCTGGAGTTTCTTGTTGCGGCGACGTTGATGTTGGGCATTGTGTACGTTCACCCACTTGAGTTTTTATGCTGTACGTTCCGGTAGCACCTCTCTGAAACTTGCATAGGTGGGCTAGTTTTACTCCCTGGAGATAACAGCCGCATTGTACTTCCAAGCAGAAGCAGAAGGGCCAGTGAGAATATCGCTTGGTGTCTGTCGGCTCACGCCTGCGTTGACAGTCATTGACAACAACACCAGTGGGTAAGTTGTTAGTCGTGTGTGTGTGTGTGTGTGTGTGTGTGTGTGTGTGTGTGTGTGTGTGTGTGTGTGTGTGTGTGCAGTTCGGTTTGATGTATATACTTGGAAAACAATCAATTAAAAAGATTTTCTACCAAGCTATCAAAATACAGTCATCTCAAGCGCGTGCTCACACACACTCACACACATACATACATACATACATACATATGAACACACACGGGCGCGCGCGAACACACACGCGCACACACAAATGCGGGGGGTGGGGGTGGGGGGAGGGCTGTTACCTGTCGATCAATCGGACACCATCCCATGGTTTCTTTATAAAACGGTTAATTTCTGTTTGTATGTGTTCAACAGAGAGAAATAAAACCATTTTAAAAAACCAAGGGAGGTTGTCAACTGAAAGATTGGCACACACACACCTAATCACACACACACACACACACACACACACACACACACACACACACACACACACACACACACACACACACACGCAAACACACACACACACACACACACACACGCACACGCGCGCACACACACACACACACACACACACACACACACACACACACACACACACAGATACCAGGGATGGGGGTGGAAGTGGTGAATAGTTTGAAGAGGAAAGGGGCTGTTGGATAGTGTGGAGGTTGAAAGAAGGGGGAGTGAGGAATCGGAGAGAAACATCTGAAGTACCTGTGTGTGTGTTGTGTGTGTGTGTGTGTGTTTGTGTGTGTTATTTCTTGAATTTAGTATGTATCTACAGACAGAATCTGTGTGCGTGAGCTCGCTCGCACGCATGCGCGCACGCGCGCGCGCGCGCGTGTTTGTGTGAGAGCGTGCGTGCGTGCGAGAGCACTGGCGCATGCTGTTGTTTTTGTTGTTGTTATTTCTTTGTTACTTTAACGTCTGTCCACATAGACATGCGTGCGCGCGCGCGTGCGTGTGTATGTGTTCACGCATGCGTTTGTGTTATGTGTTTGTGTGTTATTTCTTGAATTTAGCATGTATCTACAGACAGAATCTGATTATGCGTGAGTATGTGCGCGCGCGGGCGCGCAGGCGCGCGCGCGTGTGTATGTGTGTGTGTGTGTGTGTGTGTGTGTGTGTGTGTGTGTGTGTGTGTGTGTGTGTGCAGGCGCGTGTGCGAGAGCGCTGGCGCGTGTTGTTGTTTTTTGTCATTGTTATTTCTTCGATACTTTTAACGTCTATCCACATAGACATGCGCGCGCGTACGTGTGTGTGTTCAGGCATGCGTTTGTGGTGTGTGTGTGTGGAGGGGGGGGGGGGGGGGAGGGCACGCGATCGCTGTGCTGCGTGCTGTTGTTTTTGTTGTTGTTATTTCTTCGTTACTTCTTAAGTCTATCCACATAGACATGCGTGCGCGTGCGTGTGTGTGTTCAGGCATGCGCTCGTGGTGTGTGTGTGTGTGTGTGTGTGTGTGTGTGTGTGTGTGTGTGTGTGTGTGTGTGTGTATGTATGCACGCGCGCGCACGGGCATGCGTTGGAGCGTATGTGTATGAGCAGGTGTGCGTGTAAGTGTGTGTGTGTGTGTGTGTGTGTGTGTGTGTGTGTGTGTGTGTGTTTGTGCGTGTGTGTACTTTTTTTGTTTTGTTTGTTTTTTTCTGTCCCAAACTCTGCGCCACCTCAGAGGCAGTGCACCCAAGCCGCTCATTCCGACATTCCGTCAACAGCCATAGCCCGGTCGGCCCCGCCGCAGCCCCGGCACCGGCAATCCAAAGGGAGCAGTCAATGTCAAGGCGTCAAGAGGCACCCACCGGAGGAGACACTGCACTGCTGCCGAGACACTTCGGTGGTGTTCAGTAGCGCCTGTTCTGACCTAAGATACGCAGGACACCACCTACTAAGCCCCCTACTGACCGACAATAATTGCTTAGTCACAGAGCGGGCGTGAGTGAGCTCTCCCTCTGGAGGGCGCCACCACGTCCGTCCCAGTGATCGGCCATTTTAACGTAAGATTATTACAAAGTGGGGTGGAAAAAACAATTGGCCAAAACTGTAAAGTCAACTTGTCAGCAGTGCACTGTACTTTTAAAAGGTGTGACGCTTTGGGCTCATGCAGCGAAGCTGATAATTCATCCGACGAAGCTGTTTCTCTGTATGCTGGTCTTCTTCAGGCAAAAATAAACAACATTTAAGACAATGAAAATGAAGAACGAGCAGCCACTTATCTTCTCACATTCGGCGCAAAATGTTTGTTCATGGAATGTTTGGGACAGTGCATGTTTCACAGAAAACAGTGGTATAAGTGTATCCTCAAACTTACCACAGGGTCTTTTCTGCTCTTTCATTTCAAAATGTTCGCGCCGCATATGAGAAGATGAGTGATTGTTCGTTCTTCGTTTTCATTGTCCTAAACGTTGTTTGTTTTTGCCTGAAGAAGACCCACGAGGTCGTAATGCATTATGCTTTGTCCTGTAATCTGTTTGTGTGTATTGTCTTGTGGAGCTAATACCCTTTCTTTGGAATATTTGCCTCAGTTTCCGCCCTCAGTCACCTCGCTTTAAAACTAACTATATATTTTGTTATTTTTTTTGTGAAATGCAAAGAACTCCATTTACTATTAGAGAAAGTCTTGCTATTCAGGCACCTACCACTACCATTAATATTTTCACGTGCCTGTTTGGCTCTTTCAGTAGTCATCCCAGGTTTGTGTATTTTGTCGCTACGTTCTTAGCCCACGACGACATAGAGGCGCGCCCTATTCTGCTTTCAGCGGGGCTCCGTCTCGTCTCCAGGTCAGGTTGAACTCCACCCCCCCTCCACCTTCCCACTTGAGGTTACCCACCATTGTAAATCTAGACATAAGCGGTGTGGGATCTGTCACTTTGCCAGCGCCCAAAGTAGGTCAGGAGTGAACGTAAACCCTATTTGTATTTTGTACGGTAACTGGAGAGGTATACGACTGGAGGGCAGCACACTAGACTGTCGCTCATAGCACTGGGGGGCCAGGTTTATGTAGTGGACAACAACCGAAACCAAAAATTCGGTTTTCATTAAATTTTTCAACGTTCCTCTCTTCGTCGTGGTTTTTTTCTTCATAGTTGCGTATGAAATAGTTTTGGACCTAAACTTCATCAGTAAAAAATCTAGAAATAAATCATCAGAAATTGTAAACTGTAATCGGTCGGTCAGAGGAATCGTGTGTACTGCTTTCTCTTGTCATACGGACTTACGGCCTATTATTCTTGTTTGAGCATTCTCAATTTCTTTTTAATCTTCGTCCAGATAGTCCTTGTCCTTTAATAATGACGAGGTAAATTTCAAATTTCCAACGTATTACTCTTTAAATTTTTTTTACCACAACCGTAACCTTAAACACATCATTGGAGTGGTCTGTTCTATAACCACATTCAATGTCTACATCATCGACAAGAGGAAACAAACGTGATCTAATATAAGGAAGAAATCCAACTGTTGCTTGCTGGAAAGGATTATTCCTTCTCCAGGTACATCTGTGACAATCCTGATCAAGTCCCTCAAATATCATTTGAATTCCTAAATCGTTTATAATGGTTGTCTACTGCTTCTCTCGCTTTGGGATTATTAACCCTTTTATAATTACAGTAATCCTCTCTTGTGGGGGCCAAAACTAAGTTAAAGTCTCCTCCATTACTACATTACTTATCTAAATTACTGATTTGTGATTTACGTATTATAAATTTCTGGGTCATTCTCTGTTTGGTCCGGATATTTTACAAACAAACAATCGTGTTGTTTAATAATTTGCTAAGACCGTCAGGCTATTCCTCACCGCCCTTGTGAACATTTTAATTTTAGTTTCAAAGTTGTTATTGAAACAGGGGTATTGCACAACCTCTTGCATTAGAAGCATGTACTAGAGAAATATCCTTCAGGTACCCCCATTCAGATTGCTATCAGCGTTCCATTTTTTTCTTCGAAGTGTGTATCCTGCAGCAATAAATGGAATATTTTTTGCATTTTAAGTAATGGAATATATCTCTTCTTTCTGTTTATCATTCAGCCCTGACAAGTGACTGAGACAACTGAGACTGTACTATCCATGTTGTTCAATGCGTACAGTTTGTAAATCTATGAAAAAGTTTGATATCAAGTTATTTTAAGGGTTGGTGAAAGGAAGACACACCGAACCGTTACTAATCCCTACAGCAGCCGTCAATGGAAACAGATCGTTGTGGGGAATTGGCCCCGCCTCGTAAGCTTAGGTCTTCCATACCAAGAGGACAGTATATGGAAATTCTAAAATCGCGACCATGTGTGAGTGCGAGGTACACACCAACACTCACTCAAACCTCAGAATTTCTAATTCTATCATCGACCTAAAATTGTCAAAACTTTAGATTACACCCCACAACGTAATCCCCTTTAATTTGGTTTCTTGGGACGGTGTAGGATGTCTGTATTACACGCAACGAGTTGAGCCAAAATCAACTGAACCATGACTTTAGAGTTCATTTCGTCCTACGTTTCCCTTTGCTGTTCTTCACTGACATCCTTAGAGTTGTGGTACTGAGAAACCACCACTGGAGTTCTACACACTGCTGACACTCAAGCTCGGCGCCTTTACCCACCAGTTCTTCTACTCCATCAAGGACCAATTTATGCGATTTCATTCTCTCCTGTCGCTGAAGACTTGTATGACAACCTCGGACATTATGACAAGAGTATTGAAAGTGCAAGTTACAAACAATGAAAACAAATTGCTGAAGCGTTGTTCATAATAATTGAATTTTTGAACTTGTGCTTTCTGCCCCTCACTTCTCCCCCACTTACTCCTACCTCTAATCCCCTCACCCGCTCTCAGCCCCTTGCCAACTTTGTTCTCTCTCTCCCCTGTTTTGATGATTGAAAATCGATATATTGAAAAACAGAATGCATGTTTATTGTGTAGGTAGTCTCTTTACGTAGAATTCGCTTTTTTAATTAGAAGGAAACAAAAACTGTGTGGTAAGAACCGCAGAATACAAATTACAACGTTTGTGCATTTTTTTTTAGTTTGTGAATCAAGTGCGTCTGCCTCGGTGTCTTGCTAGAATAAGGAAGACGCACTGAGGTGCCTGTCTCCCTGTTTTGCCTGCAGTCTTGTCTATGGAGATGCCTTGAGCTGACCCGCGAATTTCTTCAAAACCGCGGGGGACTGAAATCTGCTGCTGGTTTGGTCAAAGAATACAATACGTGTACACCATTTCAAAATGTTTGGCGATTAGAACTTTGACACTGGGTTAAGATTATAAATTCAAATAATGTAGGTCGGTATTTGTGTTTTGGTGTTGCATGTCTAAAGACCCAGTTGGCCCTCCCATCGTTGCAAATTGAAGGTCTTGAAAGAATTGTCCTCTATTTCTGTTTAAAGATACTACACAGGTACCAAGACCGTTTTCAGTTTGCATACAAACAGAACAGATCAACAGATGATGCAACACCATACACAACCCCATCTGATGGCAAAGAAACTCATTAACATAAATGTGGGTAACAAGCTCAGCTTCTTTGGATAATTGATTTTCTTACACAGAGGACACAGTCTGTTCGATATCAAAGTGTTGTTTCGTCTTCCAGAGTCATTTCAACTGGCGCAACCCAGGGTACTGTTTTGTAAACCAGTGCTTTTACTCTGTACACAAATGATTGTTCAGGAAGTGATTCAACTTTGTACATTAAATATTCAGAGATGACTCAGCACTTGTGGATCTTTCCAACTCTGATTCTGTTTACTTCAAGGAGGTTCAAAGATTTGTTGACTGGTGCGATCATCTGAATGTAACAAAAACGAAAGAAATGTTGATTGATTTTAGAAAGAATCAAAAGCTGTACCACCACTTTTTATCAAAGGTGCTGAAGTAGAACGTGTGTGAATCATACAAAATATTTAGGAACTTTTATAGATAATAAGCTGAATTTTTAAATCCCATGTTGAGTATGTCCACAAAAATGTGTCAAACCATTATATTGTCTTCGCAAGCTGCGATCATTTCATGTGAATACTGACATTCTTCGGACATTTTATTCATGCTTCTTGGAATCTGTTCTAACTTTCTCATTTATGTGTTGGTATGGTGGGTTGACTGTGAAGAGCAGAAATGTGCTTGAGAAAGTGGTGAACGTGGGAGGAAAAATCGTTGGTGAGAGACAAAAAAGTCTGAGTGAGCTATACAGGTGCCGTGTTGTTGTAAAGCGAAGAAGATTACGTGTGACCAGACCCACGTTCTTGCAAATCAGTATGACCTTCTTCAGTCAGGACGAAGATATCGATCGGTTAAATGCAGAAGTGTCAGATTTAAACAAAGTTTTATTCCCCTGTCCATTGATTTCATGAACCGAGAAGATGTTTAATTGAAATCTAAATTCCTCTATATGAATGTATGTCA
>JADBJO010020718.1:17500-30847 GCA_016801955.1 Conus betulinus
TTCATACCTGCTCTACGCTACGTCCCTGGTGACCTGTTCAAAAACAAGGAGCTCCTGTCCAACGTTGCCCGTATCTATGATTTTGTGGATAAACAAGTGGCTGAACATCACATAGAGGAACGTCCAGAGCTACAGGAAGACACACGACTTTGTTAACAGCTATCTGCATCAGATTCAACGCCAAAAGACACGTGGGAATGTGAATACTTCTCTCGACGGTTTGTGTTCGACGAATCTTTTTCGGTCTGTCTGTCTGTCTGTCTGTCTGTCGTCTGTCTCTCTGTCTCTCTCTCTCTGTCTCTCTCTCTCTCTGTCTCTCTCTCTCTCTCTCTCTCTCTCTCTCTCTCTCTCTCTCTCTCTCTGACTGACTGACTGACTGACTGACTGACTGACTGAAATTGTATGAATACATTTTATATTATCGTTAGTTTTAATTTGAATCAGCTACATATCTCAAGTCAGTTACATGTTCCACATTCTCCCTCATGATGAGCTGAAGCTTTATATGAATAAAAACATCTTGAGTCTCTCTCTCTCTCTCTCTCTCTCTCTCTCTCTCTCTCTCTCTCTCTCTCTCTCTCTCTCTCTCTCTCTCTGTCTGTGTTTGGTTCGCTACAATAGTTTTGAATTACCCTACGCAATGAGCAAAGATGTCCTAAATGTAGTTTACTATCAACGCTATTCATTTGATGTGGCCAATAGCTATACAACGTTGAAAGCACCGGTTCTCGTCCCATCACAGAAACTAGGCGATGTCGGGCCTCGTTAGTATTTGCATGGGTGACCACTTGGACACACCAGGTGCTGTTGACATTTCATTTTTTTTTTGGTACAGTTTAATAACTTCAAGTCTAAGAATGCAGGTAGAATCAGCGACATAAGCACTTCACTGGCTCTCATCCCGCAGACCAGCTTAGAACTCAACAAGCCATTATACTGCCGAACTCCATGACCCCGATTCAAAAAGTGGAGAGAGGAATGGGAAGCCCTGCTTGGCTTGAAGTATTGCGCAGCCTTCCACTGAGAGACTGATATGAATGTATTGGCCAGGACATACAGGTATCAAGGGAAATGAGACACATTGACAGGCAAGTCAACGATAAGAACTGGATTACAGCTTTGCCGATCCGATGTGATAAAGAAATGTCAAGAATCATCACTTCAAACAAGATCAAAGACATCATACCATAGACCCTCTTTCAGAGCTCAACATTAAGAGAAGAAGTGCCGCACATCCACACTTAAAGGAAGAGCAAGAAACATCACAAAGCAAAAAATGAGGCAAACTCATACGAGGCCTTTTCAAAGGCAGACACAAATAAACAAGCACACGTCAACTCAGATAAGACTTTGAATCTCCCAGGACCTCCTATTTCAAGTGTAAACCCATGTCTCTTTCTCTGTAATCCTATGAATATTATGATGTGATGAAATAAGGCATGGGTTCTTGACATTTACAATTAGTATTTTCTTTCACAGTTAAGATTTTCCTTGTTAAAAAAAAATTTACTTGGCACAGATATTTGATCACTGTGTCCAGCAAAGTCTGACTGGGTACGAGATGTTTACGCCGAAAAATATCAAAAGTCTGATCTAGCGGGAGGTAGGAAATGCAAGTCAATACATTGCTGGTTTGCTAGGAGAAGCAATTCCCTGGATGGGCCTAAAAACCAAGGACCTGTATGACCTCTCCATACAACAGGAGTTCCTCCGTGTAGAATTTCTCCCTCAGCACTGTGCCGCAAATCAAGTTTCTGCTTTAGCTTCTGGTGAACAAAAACAACAGTGGAGAGGGTGTTCTACCACCTGCTGAGGCAAGTTCTTCGTAGATCTCCCGTGGACCTTGTTAGTGAAGAGAAGGTATATGACTGTGGATCACCCGGTTTTCCTTCAAGTGGTGATAGAACCTGTCTTTGCTGTGATAGAATTGTTACTTAAGCCGTCATTTCCTCTGAATGTTCTTCACAAACAGCTCTATCTTTTCATACGATTCCTGTGGCAACTTACTGTCGTCCATGTCAGTCTGTCGGATGTCGTGAGTGATGATGCGTGACGGTATTGACTCATCATCCACCACTCCATACCAGGTGGTCTGTAATTTTCCATGTACAAACATGAAGCTGGGTCGCTTTGTATCACTGCCAGAACTCTACGGTAAAACACATTAAAGCCGCCCCTATCTGTCGACCCCCCCCTAAAGAAAAAAAACACTGAAAACAAGGAACTTCACACCTGACGTAGCTTATATCAGTCCCCTGTATTGCGTTCTTTCAGATTTGGCACGTAGACGACACAATCGGCAGATGAAAGAATGATGAAAACAGTGTGGAACTGCTAAATAAAAGCGGTGTTCTTTCCTTCCAGGAGAAAGTCTTCAAAAATCAGTCGGTGACTTATTTGCTGCGGGGACAGAGACAACCTCCACAGCCATACTGTGGACCCTGCTCTTCTTTCTCCATCATCCTGATGTCCAGGACAAATGCTTCCAAGAAATCTCTGACGTCATTGGGCCAGATCGCCTGCCTACCATGAGTGATAAGCCACACAGATGCCATACATGGAAGCCGTGATTCAGGAAGTTCTGAGGAAGGCAGACATTGTTCCCCTCTCCGTTTTCCACGCTACTTCCCATGATGCTACGTTCCGAGGGTATGTCATCCCAAAGGCGCCACGATCATCCCAGCTCTGACCTGTGCCTTGATGGATCCTGACATCTGGGGAGATCCTGACAACTTCCGTCCTGAGAGATTTATCGCCCCTGACGGAAAAGTGACGCGATCAGAGGAGCTCATATCCTTTGGTATCGGTAAGTACTGTTGTTCAGAAGGAATTGGGAAGAAGACGATGGATAAGTATCGATCTTAAAGGATCAGAACAGTATCTTCGTGGTTAGATGTCTAGTTTGCACTTTTTTGTGTCTATAGTAAAAAATAGCAACAGCATATCAGTACAAACAACAGGGGCGGTGGTAAGAGCAAGTTACTTGCAGAAATCATGGAAATAGCATGGTGGGCGTAGTGGCAGCAACAGATCATCTGAAGGACTAGTCTCCATGTGGATCAGTCTGGTGCTATTACAAAGCTCAGATGGTGGAAGGAGCACGTGCTGAAGAAAGGCAGGGGAAAGATCTGTCTCCTGTTCCAATCAGGAATTGGAGGAATTGGTGTTGTTGTGCACTACAACTGTTATCACAGTGGTCAAAACGAATGTTTTCCCCATTTCCGGAGTGTGCAAGCGTCCGTTCCATTCCCTCTTAAAACAAATAGAGTCTACAGGCATCTGTTCATTCTTCATTAGTTCATAACATTTGCTTCGGGTGTCAATGTTTATATGTATAATGGCGACTTTGTTAAACTTTTCTTCTGAATAGATTTAGTATGTCAACTATCATGTATTTCATATATCTACAGGTCGACGTGCGTGTCTTGGGGAGTCTCTGGCCCGAATGGAACTGTTTCTGTACCTGACAAATCTCATCCAGCACTTCCACTTCTTACCACCGGAAGGAGGACAACTGCCGTCTTTGAAGGGGATTATTGGTCTGACGAACTCTCCACCACGATACAGAATCCGCGCAGTTGCTAGAATGTGATTTGTTGTGATGAACTGATTTACTTGAAATTGGCAAAGAACAGGTTCGGGTTGGTGTTGGAATTTACCACCTGCTTTGTTTCATTACTCTTATTGACTCTTTTAATCAGATCAGTCATATTCAGAAGTTTCTTCAGTGCAACGTACTGACTTTATTTTCATTTTTTTTTTGTGGTTATCGAAAGGCAAAGTAAGTAAGTAAGTGAGTATAGAAAGGCAGACGTTCAATACAGATAGTTTGTAAGCCTTTCTCAGACATAATGTTTATATTTCACCCTTTGCAGCCCAGTATAGAGCCGTGTTGTTTGTGCTTATGACCTTTTCTTTGTGGTTATGGAAAAGAAAAACAGACTTGGATTTCAGGCACTTTCTGATCCTTTCTCAGATATAGGTTTTACGTTGCACCGTTGCAATTCAGTATAAAGTCATTGTTCTCATCGCTCATTACGTTACTCTTTTTGGACGTTAAAACACAACTGCCAGAACTGGTGTTGAACGCAGCACTTCGTGAAATGGCACTCCCCTCTTTCAAAACTGAAGGCCGGGGCAATCAAACGGTCATCGTTCTGAGATTTACGACTACCGGCTGGCTCCCTGATGCTCCATTTCAGAATCACTGCTCTGTGTACCGTCGGAAATGCCCGTCTCAGGTAAACCGTGACAAACGAAGAGCAGAAAACACACAGACTGGACACAGATAAGCAGGCAAGTGAACCTTCACGTTCGTCGTCCCCCTCTGGTTCATTTTTGCCCACTCCACCCAGTTTGTTTTTATACTACCGACAACGCCAACAATGATGAAGCTGTTTGTGCGGACACGTTTTCATCTGGAAAACCATTCTCCCACCCTTGCAGACATACTTCCTAGAGACACTCGTCGTGACAGTAAGCAGAGTGATACGACAACCTCTTATACAGAAACACTAGGAGCGACAATTCTTCATGACCAACAGCAAGACTCGATCGAACCTTTCAGTGCTGAAGTGTGTGAGGCAGAGAAGGACACACAGGAAAATGTGGATATGTGCAGGACAAATTCCGAAAATGTGTACCATCAAGACTGGGAACCAGATGTATCACAGCAAACGATACAGCCCCGAAACATTGGCTTGGAAAATCCTGGCATGTCTTGAAGAGAAGACAGAAAGACCGGACTATCTTCTTCATGGATTCAGGGAGGAGTGGCAGGCCGACTCTGCCTCGGGAGATAATGTTGAGAAAAGGGAATCCTTCTCCGGGTATACTGTAACTGTGAAAAACTGTGGCGGAAAATGCCGTGTTTGTAAAGATACTGTCAGTGTTGTAATTCTGACATTGTGTTTCCGCATACTCCCATCATTGGGTTCCCTTATCATGATGATCTTTTTGTGTGATAATCAGATTGTTGTTTTCTAATGTATGATAATCAGATTGTTGTTTTTTAATGTATGATAATCAGGTTGTTGTTTTAATGTATGATAATCAGATTGTTGTTTTCTAATGTGATAATCAGATTGTTGTTTTCTAACTTTTTATATACTATTTGCTTGTGAGAGTTTTGATTCCTTTGTTACAGTATATATATATATATATATATATATATATATATATATATATATATATATATAATACGCACACACACACACACACACACACACACACACACACACCACACACACACACACACACACACACACACACGTACACAATCATAACACATCTCTCTCCCTGTGTCTCTCGTGTGTCTCTCTGTGTCTCTCTGTGTCTGTCTCTGTCTGTCTCTGTCTCTCTCTCTCTCTCTCTCTCTCTCTCTCTCTCTCTCTCTCTCTCTCTCTTCTTTCTCTGTAGCTTCACTTGCTTGGCAGCCGGCAAGACCACTCTTTTCACCAGCAGCAAAATTTGCAGTATTTAAAAAAAAAAAAAGATGTTCACGAACATGCTTGCGGAGGAAAACCCGTCTACCCTAGAACTGGTGTTGAACGCAGCGCTTCGTGAAAATGGCGCTCTCCTCTTACCAATGCTTTGGTTTCCCTTACCATGATGATCTTTTGTGTGATAATCGGCCTGTTCTTTTCCAACTGTATTCAATTTTAAACATGTATTGCACAGCCCCCACTCCTTCCAACCCCCTTTGTGTATGGGCTAAAAGAGTTTAATGACAGTAAACCATAAGCATTCGCTGAGTGCGCGCGTGTGTGTGGGTGTGTGTGTGGGTGTGTGTGTGTGTGTGTGTGTGTTGTGTGTGTGTGTGCGCGTGTGTGTGTGTGTGTGTGTGTGTGTGTGTGTGTGTGTGTGGGGTGTGTGTGTGTGTGGTGTGTGGTGTGCCGTGTGTGTGCGTGTGTGTGTGTGTGTGTGTGTGTGTGTGTGTGTGTGTGTGTGTGTGTGTGGTGTGTGGTGTGTTGTGTGTGTGTGTGTGTGTGTGCGCGTGCACGTGTGTTCTTTCCTATCTGCTGTCCCTGAAGTTGGAAACAAGGATCTTTCTTAGTCCAATGTTGTTTAGCCTTTTTTCATCAACGGCTGAACTTTAGAATCGTAAATCAATACAAGATGGTGCTCAGCCGATTCTAGGTGCAGTGTGCATAATTGCTGCCTGTCTTTTTCCGTCCATAAAGTGATAATGCTATCAGAAACTCCTGACTAAAGTGATAATGCTATCAGAAACGCCTGACTAAAATTCAGAGCTAGGTAAGTCAGTTCACAGGACAAACCGATAAACGTGTGTTCGAAAGTAAACAGAAAAAAAAGCCCCTGCGGATTATTTTTTTAAAAGGCGAATATACTGCCAGTCATGAAGACTGGCGTTATGCTAATACGGAAATTAAAGAAACAAATCCGTATGAATATGAAAGAAGGGTCTTCACTACAAAACTGACCTTGGATGTTATTTCAAAAGAAATTTTAGGAAAGGAAAGACTGGGATATTTGAAATCCATAAATGCCCGCAAAATATGCCCTTTATTGACCCTTATGCGTTGTGGAACGTTTTTGACATGGAGATCTGACCTATCTTAGCTTATTGAGAGGATATCTGGGATCTTTTAGGCAAGCAACGCAACACACACACACACACACACACAACACACACACACACACACACACACACACACACACACACACACACACACAGATGTTTGTAGCAAAAAGGATTTCTAGATGCAGCAATTCACTCCTCCAACAGTTATGTATGAGAAACAGCAGATGTACATTACTTGCTAGTACAGCTTTCAAATACATTAAAATTGACCTAGACTGCTTCTACCAAGAATGTAGAAACAAGGCTGTGTGATATGCACTGGCGTGAAAATACGGTCATTACAACTTGACATTTCAAAATTAGCAGTATACTGGTCGAGCATGAGTTGGCATTGTGTGGGGGTGTTTTAAGGTGTTGGATGCAGGCTTAGTTTCAAAGCGCAAGGACATCAAAACTATGGTCCTGCAAAAACTGAATAAGGTAGTCAATGTTACACTTGCTTCTGCAGTTCCATTGTAAAAACCTAAGACGATCTATGACCTGACTGTCCATGTTGTCTTTTGAACTGGTTGCCCGCATTACAAGAAAAAGGAAGAATGATAACAAACAGAAACATGCAGATTTTTTTTAAAAAGAGAGAAAACAAAGAAAGAACTTTCATTTGGGAAAAGTTCATAACACACTGGCGTGACTGTTTGACATATTTCTTTTGTATTCCAAAATAGAAGGTGTAAGCAGGTCCGCTGGATGGGATGGGAGATAATTCGATACGAGAGTTTCTTTAAAGGTGTTAAAATGTGTGTAGACTGCTGGTCGTTTAGTCAAGAAGTCTTGATTATTGTTGAATTATTTCCATCAGACTACGAAAGCCACGTCAACGCGATCTCACAACCACGTGTCCTACATTTGATTGAACCATCGGTTCGTATTTTTCTTAAAAATAAAAGTGAATACCCTCTTTCTTAGCACGTTCTTTTTAAATGTCGCACATTCGGTGTAGAAGAAATCAGGCTAGAATGGCATCAGAAGGGTAATGGACGGATGACAACAATAACTACAAGAAAATGATGAATATGACTGCCCATATGATGATGATGATGATGATAATAATACTGATAGAGTAAACGTGTGTTTCCGTTAGCACGACGACGAAAAGCGGGAAGAGCACACAAAACAAAATGTGAAGGTAACGCAGGTTTAATGCACGACACAAAACAGACAAGAATTTTTCGGCAATATGCCTTCCTCAGCGACAAAACGATCAAAACAGTACAGACAATTACACACGCGCAATACTCCCCGTTGTGAAAGCCAAAGTGGTGAATGGGGATGGAGATTGATGCGGGGGAGTACGAAAGGGGGAGCTTCCGGTGACGCTGCAGTTTGTTTCATTTGCCTTTTGTCGTCCGCGCAGCGCCAGTAGCCGTGTGTTTTCAGAGCAACGCAGCTACTGTTCCGGTATTTCATTTTGAGACATCTGCCGTCACCTCATCTCACACCACCCCTTATTGCTACTTCCTCAACTTGGCACCCCACCGGTCTTTCCTTCCCCTTCCACCCGTCTGGTCTTTTTCAGAAACTGGAGAATCACGTGGCTTTCGTCCCCTTTCGTACTCCCCCGCATCATCTGCATCCCCCAACTCCTCAGGCCACACAAACACACACACAACACACACATACACACACACACACACACTCACACACACACACACACCTTCTCATGCATGCACAGACAGACACACACGCACGCACGCGCGCGCGCACGCTGCACGCACACGCACACACACACACACACACACACACACACCCACACACACACACACACACACTAAACACATAGATGCAGAGATTTGCGCGGGGGCATTCCCATTGTTTGACGACACAATGAGCAATGGCGGTCAGTATCAAATCTGCAAGCGGCTGTACTGTAGACGAATTAACCGTTTTTTTTTTTCAACGAAGCGATGGTATTTTTTTAAAGTCTTCGATGTCAGATGTTCTAAATCTACATATTACATCATTTCTTCCTAAATCACTTTGTCACGTGGAACGGTCTTTTTTGTCGTTCGTCTTCGTCCTAGCTATTGTTTTAATTGGTGTTAGTAGCGTTTACCTTTCATCATCTAAGAGTCTAATTAATCCCTTCCGAACATTTGTTCTCCTCCCCCTCCACTTAGGTGCCTTCATGATTCTTTTATTGACTGATGCAACACCGTCTTTTTGTTTTCTTTCAATGAGTGAAAATGGATATTCACAACTTCTTTGAGGAAAGGACATTTGAGGTCCACAAAACTCATTCCTGTATTAGCTTACATTTTCAGAGTATCCTATCCTGAAACAACTTTCCAATCTTGGCAACATGTGAACACAGGGTCTTCTGTAAGGGAGTTTCTGTGTGGTACTTTTTCTAACCTGCTTGACTTGACCGTCCCTTTAATGCGTTGTTTTTTCACCTCGGTCACACTGGTCATCCTGTGAGCCAATCTGCAGAAGATCTGTCCTCCTGGAACTCATCTTGTACAGGTGGAAACCCCATGACCAAAGAAGAGGTGTGGTGGGATAGGGTTGTTTAGGTATAAACTGTGTGTTCCAGTCTTGCGATATTGTCTGTGCTCGCACTTTCCAGTTTCTTTCGCTGTCTTGTGCCTTTTTTTGTCTTTGTTTCTTCATGGTGCTCGGCCTTTCCTTCTAAAACTCCGCGTGCTGTGTTAATTTTCCCTTTTTATGGTCCAGTTCTCTTAGTGTTTGCTTGCTTTTTGGTTTGAATTTGGTTATATGTTGTTTTATTTCTCTCTCTCTTGTATATTGCCAGCTGTCTTTTTTTAAAAAGATAATTTTGTGTAAGAAGATAGGTTCTTCCATGTATATCTGGGTGACTAGGTATGTGAAAGTTTAACACCACTGGAGTAGGTATTTCTATCGGAGCATTTTGCGGCGGAGTCTGTTCACTAATTAGGACGTTTAGCATGTATCCTTTTTTTTTCATTGGAATTTTCTCCACCTATAAGGTTTTTTCTGGGCGTTTCTGTTGTTTCTCCCTTCCTTTTTTTTTTTTTTCCTGCTGATCGGGTTTTTTAACAAGAAAAATCCGAGGGCCGAAATTACTCGGAGTGTCTCAATTGGTACAACTTCATATGGCTTTGTTGTGTTAAAAAATAAAAATCCGTTTGAAGGACTGCAAGGCAATAGAAAATTGGATTGTTTGGAATAAGTGTATACAACCTGTCTGCCCGTAACTGTAATTTTGCGTTTTTTTCCTTGTACGGGGGTGACATTTTTTTGGTTTTGTTGTTTTGTTTATGTTTTGGTTGTTTTGTGTTGCTCGCCGTTGTGTTGTTTGTTTTTTTTGGCTACGTGTTGACAGTCCTGACAATACTCTCGGGTGTCTACTCTTTTAGCTGTACGTAAAACAGACCATAGTGTCCGATATTAGCCATGGTTCATGTGTTTTTTTTTCTGTAATACTGTTCCAATTTGAGTATTCTTTCTTCTCCTCCTTCAATAGCACTAACAATTCTTGTGTAGTTCGGACATTGTGGAGTGCCGGTATGTGGCCAAGACTCTGTGTTGTTGTTTTTCGCTATATATCGACGAGGAACCACGTTCTCGTTCTGACAAGACCGTACTTCGTTTTGTATCCAGCCATCCAAAGTCTGATGATGGTCACGATTGTAACGACACGTGTTCTTCCTTCTAGAAAACTAAAAACCCTACGAACACAGGGGTCCCGGTAGAGCACACACATCAGTGACCTCACACACAATCTACACCATACACACAGGCACACGGAGACGAGATACACCACTACACACCCACCCACAAACACACGACATACTGAGAACACACGACGACAGTTTCCTGACCGTTTTCCCCCCTCCGTCTACGTTCCGCTTGCTTATCTTCACGGACCGTGTCTCGTGAGCATTTTTGGTTTGATAAGGTTAACCTGTTCGTGTCGCTTCCCTATACCTATAGGAAACCGAAGGCCGCCTCGAGTTCACATCCGGATCTTCTCCTGCTTCTCTTTCCCTCTCTCCTTCATGGCTACGCTCTCGGCCCTCCTCCGTCTCTCGGGCTTCGCCGGTCCGCTCTCTTTCGCTCCTCTTCTTTCCATCGCTGAGTCCTTTGCCGTTCGTCTTCTCATCTCTCTCTCTCTATATTATATAGATTATAGTAACTTTATTTATATGTATAATTAATATTTAATTATAAGGTCCCATGATTCCCGTTTCCCATCGCCGTTTTCCCCCTTTCTGCAGGAGTCATCACCGTGCGTTCGTTTCCTTTCTGTTCATTAAAAAAAGTTTCTTCTTCTGCACCCTGGTTAGATTAGGCGTTCGCGTTTTCTCAGCTCCACAGCTTTGGTGTTGTTCTAATTCTTTTTAGAGTAGACAAGGTGCAGCTGCTCAGGTTATTTTCGTTGTCCGTTACGTGGAAACTACTCGCGTTGTGAACCTCTTACATCAACGTTTTTTCATGTACTGGCAACACCATTTCTTTTTGTGATAATCCTGCTGTAGTAATTCAACAAACATTCGTAAACGCTGAGAGATTTCTTGCGCAATCCATCAAACTAGCTAATGGCTGATTGTCCGTCTAGACCCTTATGCAAAGAATGTTGTCACCACCCGAGTTTGTTCGGTATGATGCTGTTGCTCGGTTCACAGCGTCGTTCTCTCCTTCTCGTCTTCGTGCCCATTTTTGTAGGGGCCACGCCATAAACGCGACAGGAAGGCCGTTCGGAGAGGTGGGGAATGGAGGGGGAAGGGGAGGGGGAGTAAGGTTTATGCAACACCAAACCAGTACCATCAGAACATCAACCACATTAAGCCTCAGGCTTTTGTGACATGTCTTACAACGACCAGGGCGCTTTACCCTGAGCTTGGTCTTTCATGGGGTGGGTATGGGTATTGATGGGGACAAGAGTGGGGGGGTGGGGTTTCCTGAAGCAGCTTTGCCTAAATTCACGTTGATTAAAGACATCTTGTCCGTTTTGAAAAATCATTTAGATCCATGCGATTTTGAGTCACGGTCTTGATATTAACTGACATTTGATTTTATGCATTTTTGCGCCCTTGATATGGGTTCACGTCTAACCCACCAGAATATTCAATGTCGTTAGAGATACCGCTAACCTCTGCTCTTTATAAGCATGACCCGCTTTTGCCCCTGTTTCTACTCATGGTAGGGTTTTCTGATGCTGATCACGCAACACGGTGCTTTTTTTTAACACTTTCCTGTGTGTTCTTCCATTGGCATTCTTCTTTCACACCAGGGTGTTGTACTTTCTCAGGTCCTGCTAGTTCTTCGCCGCTGCGCCTACTTTTCAAGTTTCACCCCTTGATGCTTCTCTCCAGGCGACCCTTCACTTTTTAATTTATCGTTTTAAACTTGTTGTGGACTTGCTGACCACCACAGTCTCCATCTCCGTCCAGTGGCATTTTACTCATGTTTTTCCATGGCAGTACGCTTCCTTCTTCAAATATCTCATGGTTCGAAAATGAGGGGCCCTTCAGTTTCTCTCCCCCTCCTTTTTATTCTTTAAACCCTTCCCTTACCGACCATATAGACACCCCTGCTATGTTATTCATAGTCTCCACGTTCTCCCTGCTCCTCCGTATGTCACTTATTTTGATCTGTGTCCCACGTGGACGCCTCCAACCTTTGAAGACCTGTCTCTCTTCCCCCCTCCCCTCTCAGTCTCTCCCCCTCCCCTTTCGTTCTTCTTTGCCACAACAGTTTCTTTTTATAATACATCTGTTGGACCTATTTCTGCTGCACGGGCTGCAAAACTTTTGATACTGTCCGTTTTCCATTGTTACCCTTTGACTTCTCTTTCGGTGGTGTTTAGAACACTAGGACGGCCATCAGTTTTTTTTTTTTTACCATATTTGAGGCGCCATCTAGTTTTTTTTCTTTTGGTCCCTTCCTATCCTTCCCTTCATTCAATCGTTCATATATTCTTCCTTCCCCCATACCATCAGACATGCTGTAGAACTCCTCTCCTCCACTAGAGCCATCATACATCAGTTTCACGGTGGTCCTCTCTTTACATCCATTGATCACTCGTTTCTATTTTTTTCTTCACCTCGTCCACCATCCATCTTTTTGCACGTCCCCAGTTCCCGTCCCGTCTCTCAGTTTGTTATCATTCTCATGTTCTCTTCTTTTGATCTTGCTCTACATTTACTAGTGTTTATGTTCTGCTCCAGTCATGCACCCAGCGTTTTTTATGTTCTCTATGTCTTATGTGTCAGCCATTCATTATTAATACGTTTTCCGTCTTGTTATTCTGTCTCATTCTGTGCTGATCGTTCCCACTACTACTCTGTCGAGACCCTGTTTTTATTTAAGGCCATCTTTTTCACGCCCTCACCCTCTTTCCATTTCCTTCGCTTTCCTCATCCGTCTTCCTTTCAATCTCAGTGTTTCACAGACACACACACACCCACAACACACACCCACACACATACACACACCGCCACACCAATAACGCACGCACCGCGCGCGCGACGCGCACACGCACGCACCCACACATCTTCCCTCTATCATTCATTTTTTCCTTTGTTCTCGCCAGCCCAATATTCATTATTCTCACAGTCACCTCCCGTCATCATGTCCCGTTCATCACCAAGCTCTCCCCCCCCCCCCCCCTCCAGTCCGCCCACCCCGCGACCAGCGCCCTCCCGTCCCCAATTCCTTCGCACTCATACATTATTTTTGTATCAGCCCCGCCCCCCCCGTCTTCTCTCTCTCTCTCATCTCCCGGTCCAGTCCTCTCTCTCTCTATCACACACCCACAC
>JADBJO010020719.1:0-5000 GCA_016801955.1 Conus betulinus
CCGTTGACAATTTTGTAGTTCAGTATGATTTTATAGGACGTCGTCGTCTCTCTTTTAATGATGTAAAAACCAGATTCCTTGTATAATTTTGGTGGTTAGTCCCTCGGACCAAGCCGACTATAGTTCTAATCGCATCCAGATGCACATTTTCTAAATCTTCAGCCTGTTTTGTTTGTACAACTATCCCACACGACGTCCTAAAAAAAAATCGAAATGGGGCAAAATAAAGGACTTATACATTATTTCGAGTGATTTCCGACTAAGACGGTATTTAAATGAGAGGAGGCAGGCAACAAGAACACGACATTTTTGACAACATGGATTTGATGTGGGCGATCCCATTTACACTATTTTGAATGATAACTCCTAGGTGTTTGTGGAATTCTGTACATGTAATGTCACGTTATTAAACCTCAGAGGTTCAGTTTTGTGGCTCCGCATGGTTAGAAATTGTCAGTTATTCAGTTTTTAGAATGGTTAAATGTTATTTTCCATTTGAGAGCCCAAGTATTGTATTTTTTTTCAAGATCTGAGTTTTAAGATTTCTGTTCTAAGATGAGTATTTTCAGGCCTAAATATATACTGGTATCATCAGCAAATAACTTTACCACAGATTCAATGTCGTGAACAATATCATTTATATAAATAAGGAATAACATTGGTCCAAGAATAGAACCTTGGGGGACGCCTGCCGATATCGGGAGATACGGTGATTTACTTCCCTTTAAAACTACTGCCTGTGTACGATTTGTCAAATAGTCAAACCATTCAAACAACTGTCCTCTAACACCCAAGGCAGAAAGTTTATATAGCAATCCAAGGTGCCATACCCTTATCAAAGGCCTTAGAGATACGTCAAAAAGATCACCTGTGCAGTTGTTTTTGAGTCAAGAAATTTGCAAAAATCATCATATATACACAAAAGTTGAAAAAACAGTTTTTTGATACTGAATGAGGATGATGATCAGGAGATGAATATAATGCTATGGAGATCCATTCCAGTCTGAGACTGCGTGACGAGGCTGTACTTTACGCTTACTGTCAACCAGGCCCGAGAGATACAGACACCTGCAGTGTTGATCAGGAAATTAAGCAACACTCTCAGAGATGCACCCATTAAGTAGACGAAACTCGCCTGCGAGGTTCCAGTCTTCTCAAATGAACCGATAACAAACATAAGGTTACAGCCGGTCGGGGCAGAAAGCCCCACAAATAGATGGCTCTGACGGGAATTGAAGCCATGGCTTCCCAGCCTTGAATATGCCACGCTTACCATAATGCCACGTCGGCTTGTTGGTTGGTTGGTTTGGTTGGTTAGTCAGCTGGTTGGTTGGTTCATTCGTTTCGTTCGTTCGTTGATTGGTTGGTTGGTTGGTTGATTGGTCGGATGGTTGCTTGGTTGGTTCGTTGACCGGTTGGTTGGTTGGCTGGTTGGTCGGATGTTTGATTGGTTGGTCAGTTGATTGGTTGGTTAGTTGGTTGGCTGGTTGGTTAGTTGGTTGGCTGGCTGGCTACTTTCATTTTACGTCCTCTATTCTCCCTAAGGAAGGGGGGGGGGGGATGAATGAAGACTTCTGTAGAATTTCTGCCAACTCTACGCCTCACATCTTTTGGGACGAGGGAACTACCATACGTCTGCCGCTTGCCGGTCCAGCGACAGTTGCAGCGGCGGGGATGACTGACGCACGGCAAGGTGTTCACGACAGACACCGGCTCTGTCGGCAGCACTGCAGCAGCAGTAGCAGCAGCAGCAGTGGCTGTCCCAGTCTCTTGTCTATCCGTCGTGTCTGGCGACACAGCGACGCAGCAAATCGGTACCTTCAGCGGCGGGCGCGAAGGGAGCCATCGCTCATTGGCGCTGCGGCCGTTTAACGTTTGGTCAGAAGGGGGGGGGTTGGACGATGACCCAGAGACTGCGCTGTTGGTGGTGCTGTGGTGTTGGTGGTGGTGATGGTGATGGTGGTGTGACAGTGGTGGTGGTGGTGGTGGTTTGAGGAGGACGACATGCGCACGTGCCGTGTGTGTGTGTGTGTGCGTGTGTGTGTGTGTGTGTGCGTGTGTGTGTGCACAGGATCTGTCCAAATATGACCTCCAGGACACGCTGTGATTGATCTTCTGCCTCCCTCCCGTCGCCTGCTGCTTCTGATTGTTCACACACACACACACACACACACACACACACACACACACACACACACACACCACACACAGAGAGATAGAGAGACGGCCAACAGTCCAAGCGTGCTGTAAATTAGAGCAGCTGCCCCCCCCCCCCCCCCCCCCCAACACAGAGAGAGAGAGAGAGAGAGAGAGAGAGAGAGAGAGAGAGAGAGAGAGAGAACAATGTGGTTATTGGATTTGGGTCGTTGGCCCATGTGCAGTTTGAGAGAGAGAGAGAGAGAGAGAGAGAGAGAGAGAGAGAGAGAGAGAGAGAGAGAGAGAACAATGTGGTTATTGATTTTGGGTCGTTGGCCCATATGCAGAGAGAGGGGGAGAGAGAGAGACATACATAGAGAGAGAGAGAGAGAGAGAGAGAGAGAGAGAGAGAGAACAATGTGTTTTATTGGATTTGGGTCGTTGGCCCATATGCAGAGAGAGAGAGAGAGAGAGAGAGAGAGAGAGAGAGAGAGAGAGAGAGATGTTTATAGGATTTATAGGTTGTTAGCCCATATGTGCGGTAAGGAGGGAAAGAGGAGTTCAGCTCGTATCTCAGATCTAAATGGTTAGGTAACTAACGTGTCCCTAAAGCAAAATTGATAGCAAACTGAATTTCTTTGCTCTGAGAATATTTCCGGGGTGAAAGATAGAGAAATCGATGGACATGTACCTACCGTATGGACTTGCGAAAATGTGTCACACTGATTTTAATCGTCCAAAATCACTTTTCTCTTTGTGACTGTTTTGCCAAATGGCAAAAATGAGAGAGAGAGAGAGAGAGAGAGAGAGAGAGAGAGAGAGAGAGAGAGAGAGAGAGCGAGAGAGAGAGAGAGAGAGAGAGAGAGATCAAAATTCTTTATTTATGAGGATAACAGATAAGTACTGGAGTGCTTTTTTTATATTCAGCACTGACCCTGATTAGGGGTCACAATCTAAATAAAGTATATGAAGCATGCAAGAAGTTTTAAAGACAGATCGATACGGACAGAAAGATGAAAAGATTGTGTGTGTGTGTGTGTGTGTGTGTGTGTGTGTGTGTGTGTTTGGGGGGGGGGGGGGGGTTATGAAGGAAGGAGATGGGGGATTAAAACCAGGGCGGGAGAGAGGTATACATGTGTACATGCAGCTTACGGGAGTGTGTGTATCTGTGTGTGTGTGTGTGTGTGTGTGTGTGTGTGTGTGTGTGTGTGTGTGTCTGCGTGTGTGTGCACGTGCGCATGTGCTTGCGTGTGTGTGTGTGTGTGTGGTGTGTGTGTGTGTGTGTGTCTGTGTGTCTGTGTGTCTGTGTGTCTGTGTGTGTCTGTGTGTGTCTGTGTGTGTGTTTGTCTGTGTGTGTGTGTGTGTGTGTGTGTGTGTGTGTGTGTGTGTGTGTGTGTGCACGTGCGCGTGTGCTTGCGTCTGTGTGTGTGAGTGTGTGCATGTGTGTGCATGTGTGTGTTTGAGAGAGAGAGAGAGAGAGAGAGAGAGAGAGAGAGAGAGAGAGAGAGAGGGAGGGAGATCAAACAACTTTAACATCAAGACAAAATGAAACACGATAAGCTAAACGAACAGAAATGGATACAGCAAAATGCTATTCTAACAAACCCAACGAAATCAAACTTAAACGAAACAAAACAAAAACACAAACAAGAAAAGTGATTTTAATAAAATTGAACAAAGCAAAGCAAAGAGCTAAATGCATGAAGTCATATTGCCCATAGCCCAGGCAGCCGAGAGTTCAGAAAATTGTCTTCATTCTAGAAGGACATTGTTACTCAGTTAGAATGAACGAACGAGGCGAGAGAGAGAGAGAGAGAGAGAGAGAGAGAGAGAGAGAGAGAGGCAGGCAGACAGACAGACAGACTGACAGACAGGCAGGCAGACAGACAGACAGACAGACAGGCAGAGACAGCGAGAGAGAGACAGAGACAAACAGACAGACAGACAGGCAAAGACAGAGAGAGACAGAGACAGACCGACAGAGACAGATTCAAAGAGAGAGACAGAGACACACCGAGAATCTAAATCAGTCTGAATCAGTTGTGTTGAAGACAGAGAAGAGTTTGGAGTTCCTCCAGTCTTTCAGAAAATGCTGGTCGTTAAAGTTCGTGAAGCGACGATAAGCTCTTGTCTGGTGTCCATGTTTAGGAATGTACACTTTTTTGTTGTTTGAAACCACGTGACTCAGCTAGGTAATGTTGAAACCATGTGACTCAGCTGGGTAATGATCACTACATTTAAGAACCAGGACATAAAGCAGCTAATGTGTTACACTTGTCTGAAGCATACATGATCAGTGAGCGTCTATGAATCAGGGTGGACTCGGGTCCAGGATTCAATGAGAACATGAAGATTAGAAAGCGTGACTCTCTGAATCTAGTGGGGGCGGGGGGGGAGGGGGGGGTTGCAGGGGGGGGGGGGGAGGTGTTCACGAAGATCTATGTTATGGATTTCAAGAATTGATCGCATTACCATCGTTACGAAGATCTATTTTGAGGATTTCAAGAAGGATCCCATCACCATAGAAGATCTATGTGAAGGGTTTCAAATAGGATCCTGTCACCATCGTTACGAAGATCTATGTTTCGGTTTTCACTAAGGATTCTCTCACCATCCTTACGGAGATCTATATTAAGGTTATGTTAAGCATTTCAAGAATGATCTTATCACCATCGTTACGAAGATCTCTATGTGAAGGTTTTCAAGAATAATCCTATCACCATCGTTACGAAGATCTATGTTAAGGCCTTCACGAAGAATGCTATCACCATCGTTACAAGATCTGTCTTAAGGCCTTCACGAAGAATTCTATCACCATCGTCGTTACGAAGATCTATGTAAAGGCCTCCACAAAGAATTCTATC
>JADBJO010020719.1:17500-30845 GCA_016801955.1 Conus betulinus
GAGGATAGTCGTATCGACGTGCGTTCGATAGCATTTTTATGTAACCTGTCAAGCAGATAATGGTCTATATCAAGAGCTGCTTTCTTAACGTCAAGCTGAAAGATAACAGTTCCTATGAAGCAAGTCCTTTCCTTTTTCATGTCGTTACGTGGCTGAGGCAGGGAGAGAACTGGAGATGGGACACTATTTTGGAATTCAGAAATATGCGTCACTCTGTGACCTTTTCATTTGATGTCACTTGGGCACAGCGGTGCTGAAACTACTACTAAAGAAAGCAGACAGATCTGGCAAAAACTCGAACATTCGTCCCGTAAGGTGATGTTAGGGGTAGGGATACAAGATCTACATGGCGCTGACTCTTTCGTTTGCCCCTGTCACCCTTTGCCCTTCATCTGTATGCAGTGGCTAGTTGCACATGTGAGTCGTATAGGCAATTGTCTGCTGCATTTGTTGGGGAGCAGGGGGTGTAAGGGGGGGAAATGCACTTGACTTGCCAGGACAGCTGCACAGAGGTTGAGCCATTCAAGAATCTTCCTTACCTACAGAGTAAACCTACACTAAACGGCCTGCAGACCAATGGCACCTAAAATCGGTCTTACCTACAGAGTAAACCTACACTAAACGGCCCGCAGACCAATGGCACTAAAATCTGTCTTACCTACAGAGTAATACTACACTAAACGTCCCGCAGACCAATGGCACTAAAATCTATCTTACCTACAGAGTAAATACTGCACTAAACGTCCCGCAGACCAATGGCACTAAAATCTGTCTTACCCACAGAGTAATAATACACTAAACGTCCCACAGAGCACAGGAAGGAATCTGTACCTACAGACTAATACGACACTAAAAGTCTTGAAGACCAATGACACAAGAGTCTTCCGTACCTACAAAGCAATACTACACTTAAAGTCCTGCAGACCAGTGGGAAAAGAATCTCCCTTACCTACAGAGCAATACTTACCTACAGAGCAATACTGCACTAAAACGTTCCGCAAATCAAAGCCACAGGAATCTTCCTTACCTACAGAGTGATACTACTATCGCACGAACGGATTTTGTGTGTGTGGGTCGTAGAGAAGATTTGGGGATGTTGGGGATCTACTAAAGTAATTGTGGGGATGTTAATAAATCGACACTGCAACTGACTAATGACTAAAATTCCTATGTACCGTAATCGAGAGAGAGAGAGAGAGAGAGAGAGAGGGAGAGAGAGAGAGAGAGAGAGAGAGAGAGAGAGAGAGAGAGGGAGGCATTCAGTCAGAGATTCGAGGCAGAAAGTGAGCAAGTGTAGGTTCATGTTCAGAAACATACCAAACCGAAGATAGGACGAGGCAGAATATAATATAACATCCTTTTAAATAAACAGGCTCTTAGAATTTACACATGTGTGTTTATTTTGACTACAAGTTGTAACAGACATTCCCAGGAACCCTAACTTTCAACTAAGACCTTCTCTGTCTAGACTAATAAAAATAGACACACAAAACCACAGAAGTCACATACCTTAACACCATGATCACTGTGGCCAGGCCCGAAGGCCGAGAGGCCCAGCAACACCTTGACTCACCTAGAGGATGCCAGGGAGGTGAGTTCTGGGAAGCTGATATCTTTAGTTTATATAGCTTTTGCCAGAGTGTGAATTGAATAACTGTGTAGCGTGGCACGTCTTTGACACAGTCAGAGAACGCCAGGCACTGGACATTATCGAGGTCTGGTTTTCATTACTGACCCACTGCTCAGGGATGGGGGAAAAGGGGGAGGGGCGTGGCAATGTGAGGGGGGGGGGGGGGGGGGGAGCAGGACAGGGGACCTAGCATGTCAATGCATCCGGGTAGGTAATGAACGGATGTACCGGTCGGGGAGGGGGTGGGGGGGTAGGGGGGGGGCTTAGAATGTCTCTCAGGCGTCACGCTATAGATCAAGGCAATCAATGGCTCGGTCCATCCTGGGTAGGGAGAATGACCGGATGTACCGTTAAGGGGAGGGGGGGGGGGGAGGGGGGGTTAGAATGTCTCTCAGGCGTCACGCTATAGATCAAGGCAATCAATGGCTCGGTCCATCCTGGGTAGGTAGAATGACCGGATGTAACTGCTCGGGGAGGAGGGGATGACACTGGAGAGGCTCAGAATGGCTCTCAGGCTGTGCGTGTGTGTGTGTGTGTGTGTGTGTGTGTGTGTGTGTGTGTGTGTGTGTGTGTGTGTGTGTGCGTGCGTGTGTGTGTGTGTGTGTGTGTGTGTGTGTGTGTGTGTGTGTGTGTGTGTGTGCGTGTGTGTGTGTGTGTGTGTGTGTGTGTGTGTGTGTGTGTGTGTGTGTGTGTGTGTAGCTCCTATGTACATCACTCTGTGATACTACACTAAAAGTCCCGCAGACCAATTGCACAAGAATTTTTTTTTTTTTTAACTACAGAGTGAAACTACACTAAAAGTCCCGCAGACCAATGGCATTTGCGAGTAAAATAACACAAGAAACCGCTACATGGGCGTTTAACGAACCAAGCATTAGCTTCTTTTCGTACTCCCAGTTCTTATAGAACAGGGAGTACTTTAGAATGGGAACGAAGAAAAGAAATGCTGTCTGTGTGTCTGTCTATCTGTCTTTGTGTCTGTCTATCTGTCTGTGTGTCTGTCTATCCGTCTGTGTGTCCGTGGTCAAAATGTGTTCCACTCGCTCCAGACAAAAACTATTGGGCGATCTTTCTGAAAATTTGTAGATATGTTCATTATGGGCCACAGATGATGCCCGATGCTTTAGTTTGCCGCTATAGCCGTTACTAACGGCTATAACGGCTTGTAACGTTTTTTCTTCTTTATGGAATATCTCAGAAAGTACTTGGCCGATCTTTCTGAAAATGTGTAGGTATGTTCATTATGGGTTACGAATAATGCCCGATGTTTTAGTTTACCGTTATAACCGTTACTAACGGCTGTAACGGCCTGTAACATTTTTTCTTCTTTATGGAATATCTCCGAAAGTACTTGCCCGATCTGAAAATTAGCAGCTATGTTCACTGTGGGTTACGGATGATGCCCGATGTTTTTAGTTGTCCGTTATAGCCGTACTAACGTGGCAACGCTATAGACTGCTCGGGGCCGTCATGGGAAGGGGTATGTAGGGGTATCTGATGACACACTATAGACTGCTCCGGGCCGTCATGGGAAGGGGTGTGTAGGGATATCTGATGACACTATAGACTGCTCTGGGCCGTCATGGGGAAGGGGTATGTAGGGGTATCTGATGACACTATACACTGCCCCGGCCCGTCATGGGAAGGGGTATGTAGGGGTATCTGATGACACACTATAGACTGCCCCCGGCCATCCTGGGAAGGGGTATGTAGGGGTATCTGATGACATCGACACTATAGACTGCCAAGGGCCGCCATGGGCTGGAGTATGTAGGGGTATCTGATGACCCCGCACCGTAGCCTGCCTGGGTACTTCTGACTTAATACTGCAGTTCATTGTATACAGAACGCGTTTTCCACTAGAATCAAGACTTGAAAGTCACGACAAGAACAGAAAAGGATTTAGGTTATATGTATCCATTCAACTTCGGTGAACAAATTCTGAATTACATTGAAACTTGTATGTGTGTGTGTGTGGTGTGTGTGTGTGTGTGTGTGTGTGTGTGTGTGTGTGTGTGTGTGTTGTGTGTGTGTGTGTGTGTGTGTGTGCACGCGTGTGGGTGATGTGCGTGCGTGCGTGTGTGTCTGTGTGTGGTTGCGTGCGTGCGTACGTGCCTGCGCGTCATTCCTGGTGTCATTATTGAGGCCATACAAGACTTACCAGCCCACCTAACCGTGCTGCCATGGTGGATGATGAAGGTCAGGAGGATTGCCGTGTGGGCGCCAAGGGAAAGAGCCACTGACTGTGTCTGGAAACTCTGTTTCTGTTCCAGCAAGTAGGCTGCCTTCTACAATGGTCACCTCCACCTCAGCTGCACGGTGGAAAACCTCGGGTCTAGAATAGGGATGGCAACAGACATAAATCCTGCCCCCACCCCCACCCCCACCCCCAACCCCCCTTCCAAAAAAAGAAAAAAAAAACGAACAATGAAAATGTCCAACCCCAGAGAGAGAGAGAGAGAGGGGGGGGGGGGGGGGGGAGGGAACGAACGAATTCTATTTCTAGAGGGTAATGGATTAAGCACAAATACTTTTTTACATCCAGCTCTCTAGGCAAGAAGAAAAAATGTATGTATACTTAGAAAAACAACATGAAACAAAAGAATGCATTTGAAAAAAAAGAACGAAAAATCCAGAGGAGAGAGGGAGAGAGAGAGGGGGGGGGGGGGGGGGCAGAAGTAAACTGAATGGCTTGCAAAGAGCTGAGTCTGTCGATAGATATCGCCCACCTACCAACACCCGAAGTTGAGTCTGTCGATAGATATCGCCCACCTACCAACACCCGAGCTGAGTCTGTCGATAGATATCACCCACCTACCAAACCAACCGAGTTGAGTCTGTCGATAGATATCGCCACCTAGCAACACCCGAGCTGAGTGTGTCGATAGATATCGCCCACCTACCAACAACCGAGTTGAGTCTGTCGATAGATATCGCCCACCTAGCAACCCCGAGCTGAGTGTGTCGATACTCGCCCACCTAGATAGTCGCCCACCTAGCATCGCCCACCGAGCACCAGAGTGTGTGGGTCGATAGATATCGCCCCACCTAGCAACACCCGAGCTGAGTGTGTCGATAGATATCGCCCACCTAGCAACACCCGAGCTGAGGGTGTGTCGATAGATATCGCCCAACCTAGCAACACCCGAGCTGAGTGTGTCGATAGATATCGCCCACCTAGCAACACCCGAGCTGAGTGTGTCGATAGATATCGCCCACCTAGCAACAACCCTCTTAATGCCATGTTCCACGATTCCCCACCGTCTCACTCCTCATCCTCCTCACCCTGGCCTGCGATGGTGCGAAAGACCATCCAGTCTTAATAATGCATTGACCAGTGAAGCGACCATGTTGTGTCCACTTCCTTCATTACTGCTGCATGGAAGAGACACCTGCCAGGTTTCCTTGCTTCAATGTCCATGCGGCCCCAGTGACAAGCCACTGACCTTTATGTGGATTTGCTTAAGGTTGGTGGGTTGTGTTTGTATGTTATGTTTCTGTCAGTCAGGTCACTTGAATATTTTTTTCTAACTATTCCCTCATCTTTAGTGCGCAGTGGGGGTTTTTCACGTTTTGGGGGTGTTAGTTTGTGTTTGTGTGTGTGTGTGTGTGTGTGTGTTGTGTGTGTGTGTGTGTGTGTGTGTGTGTGTGTGTGTGTGTGTGTGTGTGTTTTTTTTTTGTTGTTGTTGTGTTTTGTTTGTTTGTTTGTTTGTTTTTGTTTTGTTCTGTTTTTTTGTTGGTTTTTTTTTTGGTGTGGTTGTTTTTTCTTTTGTTTTTGTTTTGTTTTTGTTTTTTTGATGACATGGTGCTTTTGCTCTTCTTTTTCTGCCCAAGGGGCAAAACGCTTTTCATGACTTGAAAAGAAATCTACAAATGGGAAAACGTGATAAGAGAACAGTATTAAAAACAGCCAAATGGACAGTAGATCTTATCTTACATAAACAAATGACAAATCAGCAATAGGCTGACGAAATGAACAGCAAATCCTATTCAACACACATATACATGTTACAAAACAAGCACAGCATCGTTTATATACTGTCAGTGTTTACACATAAACCTACTTTCTGTTTTGGAGCATCATCCTTTTTTTATCAATAATCCGATAGGGAGAGAGACAGAGAGACAGGGAGAGACAGACAGACAGACAACATTTCTAGATTATTAAATTTTTCTACATTAATCAATAATCCGATAGGGAGAGAGAGACAGAGACAGGGAGAGACAGACAGACAGAGAACATTCCTAGATTATTAAATTTTTCTACACAGAAGCATAGGAATAGGTCCCTTAAGTATTGTTTGTTTGTGTGGTATGTTTCTATCAGATAGGTCATTTAAGTATTGTTTGTTTCTTCGTGTGTTATGTTTCTATCACAAAGGTCATTTAAATATTGTTTGTTTCTTGGTGTGTTATGTTTCTATCACAAAGGTCATTCGAATATTGTTTCTTGGTGTGTTATGTTTCTATCACAAAGGTCATTTGAATATTGTTTTCTTTCTTGGTGTGTTATGTTTCTATCACAAAGGTCATTTTAAATATTGTTTTGTTTCTTGGTGTGTTATGTTTCTATCACAAAGGTCATTTAAATATTGTTTGTTTCTTGGTGTGTTATGTTTCTATCACAAAGGTCATTTGAATATTGTTTGTTTCTTGGTGTGTTATGTTTCTATCACAAAGGTCATTTTGAATATTGTTTGTTTTTTGGTGTGTGTATGTTTCTATCACAAAGGCCATTTGAATATTGTTTGTTTCTTGGTGTGTTATGTTTCTATCACAAAGGTCATTTGAATATTGTTTGTTTCTTGGTGCGTTATGTTTCTATCACAAAGGCCATTTGAATATTGTTTGTTTCTTGGGTGTGTTATGTTTCTATCACAAAGGTCATTTGAATATTGTTTCTTGGTGTGTTACGTATCTGTCAGACAGGTCACTTAAGTAATGTTTTTATTTGGTGTGTTACGTTTCCATCAGATAGATCACTTACGTATTGTGTTGTTTGTGTTGCTGTGTGCTGGTGATGTTTCTATCAGAGAAGCCACTTAAGTATTGTTTGTTTGTGTGTTGTATTTCTATCAGAAAGTCACTTAAGTATGTTTTTTTGTGTGTTATGATTCTATCAGACAGGTCATTTAATTAATTTTTTTCAAATGTCCATCACCAAAAAACTTTGACATCCTATAGGAGCATTATTTTACGTAGGTAACATACATGACAAATGCTGCTGTGCTTGGTCAATGCATTTCAGATCTCACCCTCTTAGTGCTTCTTCCCCATCATTCTGGCAGCAATGTGAAGAAACGAAGCATTCCTGTAATTTTTTGTCTAGAAGATTTGTTGTTTTTGATAGCTGATTTTTGTTGTTTCGTTTTGTCGTGTTTAGCAGCAGCGCTACTGCAGATTCACTCGCTTGGTTTCACTGAAAGTAAAATAAACTCAGTGTTGATAAGCTGTATTTGGCAGAATGTATGTATGGTCCATTAAGCTCTATATTCACTGTTGTATTTATTCATTAGAAATCCACCACTAAAGGGAAGAAATCACATTCAAAGACCCATTCTAAATGACCTAACCATTCAACGTTCGTTACAATATTTGTGTATAAACTAATGAAAGACAGGGTACACACCAGAGTATAAGCAGGAGCGGTGAGCGATGACAGTTCTGGAGAAAATGTCCCGGTTCATGATGCTGAAAATAATACAGGCAGCTGGAAAGGTCTGATTACTAATTCATCATCCTGTCGCTTTTTGCCATACTAGCTAATGTTGTAGTTTGTCATACACAACACACACACACACACACACACACACACACACACACACACACACACACACACCACACACACACGCACGCATCCGAACGTACACACGTACACGACACACACACACACACACACACACACACACACACACACACACACACCACACACACACACACACGCACGCACGCACGCACACACGCATACGACACACACCACACACACACACACACAAACACACACACACACAACACACACCACAGAGAGAGAGAGAGTCGAGAGAGAGAGAGAGAGAGAGAGAGAGAAACTTTAAGTAACCTGGTCTCTGGTCCAACTTTTTTCCAGTTAAAATTCCACTGTATCTTATATGCCAACAGAAGAAATATCATCTTCCAGGGCAAGAGACCAAAAGGGGTTTTAACGTGTTTATGTCCATTCCGCCATTAGCGTCTTTTCCATCCACCATGAGGAGTAAAATTCTCCAGATCTTACGCAGCATGATCACAAATGTCTCTCCTAACCTCAGTGAAATGAAGTGACCTCTGAAAACGGGATGGAAAACAACAACAACAACAACAACCACACAACAACAACAACAACAACAACAGCGACTGGAACAAAACGAACAACCTCGTGCTGGCGGTGTCTGCTCTAAAGTGCAGTAAAGCAGCCTCCGGCAAAATGTCGGCGCCGCTGACGCATTTCATCAGTCTTTAAGTGTGGCCAGAGAATAGAGCCCGGGGATAAGTGTCTGGATTCATGTTCCAACGCTTCAACCGTGTCGGAGTCCCGATCGCTCGGGCAGGTCACTGACTACTTCCGGGCACCAGTTTCGTTTCTGCGCACTACGGGGATGCACACCAAAAATTGATGCACCAAGGCTTTGCTTTAAGAGTCAAGTGTTTTTAGACTGGCGCAGTTGGATCGTTTTGATAATTTTTATTTGTGTGTCTGAAAGTTGATTCTCCTCATTTCCTTTCATATGGCCATCAAGGTACGAGCCAGGTGGTTCCCAGCAGATTGAAATCAAAGGGAATGGGATTAATTGTGCTCTTGAAGCTGGCACAAAGATAGGGTCACGGGTGAGTGCGAAGGCCTGAAATGTGTGTCAGCTAAAGAGAAGGTCATGTATTTGAAGACTGTTTGTGATTTCATGCTGGCTCAAATTTATGGTAGGTTTCAAAAACACTGCATGGATTATACTGTGTTTTAGTGTTAAATCCTAACAGTGGCGTGCGGCCTACAAGAGAATCGTTCAGCTGGGTGGGCTGCACTCTCAGGTTACCAGATCTGCAAGCATCTTACCCAGTGAGGTCGACTCACTACCTGCAGATTGCCCTCAGCCCACAGGTCAGCCGCCGTGTGTGTCCTCCTTCAAACTTGGCAGTCTGACATGTGATGGCATCCGTCTGTCTCGAGAGACAATGGTGTTGCGCCGTGCATCAGTCAGTTGTGGCTAAGAGCCCGATCCTCGAGCGGCAGACTCTGTTGCAGTTGCTGAAGGTGAATTTTCGGTCATAAGTGTCTGTGTGGTGCCGACGCAATTCTTTGCTGTCTGCGGTGCTTCCGTTCTTCCCACTGGGGCTCTCTCCTCTGCTCTGCTTGCTTGATGCCGGCCTTGATGGTGGACCGCCAGCTGACCCGGTCTGAAGCTTGCTGTCTCCAAGTCTGCTGGGTCGAGGCTGCCTGCCCTCAGGTTGTGCCTGCATACGTCCTTGTAGCGTAGGGCGTCCTGTGGGTCTGGAGCCCGTAGCCAGTTCGCCGCACAGCATGTCCTTTGGGATGCGACCGTGGTACATGACGTGACCAAGTCAGCGCAGGCGTCTCTGTGTCAGCATGGCGAACATGCTAGGCATCCCTGCCTGGGGCCAGGACGTCGTTGTTGGTGATGCGGTCCTGCTAAGTGATATCCAGGAGTCTTCTGAGGCAAGCAGGTGGAAGGCGTTCAGTCTGCGTTCTGGTCGAGAGTATAGCGTCCGTGCTTCGCTTCTGTAGAGAAGAGTGCTCAGTGTGCAGGCTTGATATACTTTCACCTTGGTGTCCTTCAAACTTGGCAGTTTTGACATAATCAGGGGGAGGGGGGGGGGGGGAGTGTGGGGTTGTGTGGGTCCTTCAAACTTGGCAGTTTGACATAATCAGGGGGAGGGGGGGGGGGGGTGGTGTCCTTCAAACTTGGCAGTTTGACATAATCAGGGGGAGGGGGGGGGGGAGTGTGGGTGTCCTTCAAACTTGGCAGTTTGACATAATCAGGGGGAGGGGGGGGGTGTCCTTCAAACTTGGCAGTTTGACATAATCAGGGGGATGGGGGGGGGGGTGTCCTTCAAACTTGGCAGTTTGACATAATCAGGGGGGGGGGGGGAGTGTGGTGTCCTTCAAACTTGGCAGTTTGACATAATCAGGGGGAGGGGGGGGGTGTGTCTTCAAACTTGGCAGTTTTGACATAATCAGGGGGAGGGGGGGGGGGGGTGTCCCTTCAAACTTGGCAGTTTTGACATAATCAGGGGGGGGGGGGGGGGGGAGTGTGGTGTCCTTCAAACTTGGCAGTTTGACATAATAATAAGGGGGGGGGGGGGGGAGTGCGGTGTGTCCTTCAAACTTGGCAGTTTGACATAGTCAGTGGGGGAAGAGTGGTGTCCTTCAAACTTGGCAGTTTGACCAAATCAGGGGGGAAGTGTGGTGTCCTTCAAACTTGGCAGTTTGACATAATCAAGGGGGAAGTGTGGTGTCCTTCAAACTTGGCAGTTTGACATAATCAGGGGGGGGAAGTGTGGTGTCCTTCAAACTTGGCAGTTTGACATAATCAGGGGGGAAGTGTGGGTGTCCTTCAAACTTGGCAGTTTGACACAATCAGGGGGAAGTGTGGTGTCCTTCAAACTTGGCAGTTTGACATAATCAGGGGGGAAGTGTGGTGTCCTTCAAACTTGGCAGTTTGACATAATCATGGGGGAAAGTGTGGTGTCCTTCAAACTTGGCAGTTTGACATAATCAGGGGGGAAGTGTGGTGTCCTTCAAACTTGGCAGTTTGACACAATCAGGGGGGGAAGTGCGGCGAACAGATATCCAACCCGTGAAGAGGAGGCAGACACCTAGCCAATCAGATCAATAGACAAGCCGTGGTTGACACCTAGCCAATCAGATCAATAGACAAGCCGTGCCGTGTTGACACCTAGCCAATCAGATCAATAGACAGCCGTGGTTGACACCTAGCCAGTCAGATCAATAGACAGCCGTGGTTGACACCTAGCCAGTCAGATCAATAGACAGCCGTGTTGACACCTAGTCTGTCAGATCAAATAGACAGCCGTGGTTGACACCTAGTCTGTCAGATCAATAGACAGCCGTGGTTGGTTGACACCTAGCCAGTCAGATCAATAGACAGCCGTGGTTGACACCTAGCCAATCAGATCAATAGACAGCCGTGGTTGACACCCTAGCCAGTCAGATCAATAGACAGCCGTGGTTGACACCTAGCCAGTCAGATCAATAGACAGCCGTGGTTGACGCCTAGCCAATCAGATCAATAGACAGCCGTGGTTGACACCTAGCCAGTCAGATCAATAGACAGCCGTGTTTGACGCCTAGCCCGTCAGATCAACAGACAGCCGTGATTGACACCTTTGCCAATCAGATCAATGGACAGCCGTGATTGACGCCTAGCCAATCAGATCAATAGGACAGCCGTGGTTGACACCTTGCCAATCAGATCAATGGACAGCCGTGATTGACACCCAGCCAATCAGATCAATAGACAGCCGTAGCGGCCTTCAACTTGCGCTATCTACGGAACTGGGAACTGAGTTCCCCCCCCCCCCCCCCCCCCCTCTACAACTGGTGTGAGAGAAGAGTAGGGCGTGGGGGAAGATGGACTGGGGGCAAAGACAGAGTGGTGCGGGATGATGCGGGGTAGATAGATAGATAGATAGATAGATAGATAGATAGATAGACAGATAGATAGATAGATAGACAGATAGATAGATAGATAGATAGATAGATAGATAGAACAGACAGATAGATAGATAGATAGATAGATAGACAGACAGATAATATAATATAGATAGATAGACAATATAGATAGATAGATAGATAGAAAGACAGAAATATGTACTGAGAGAATTACAAAAGATAGATAGATAGATAGATAGATAGATAGATAGATAGAAGGAGGAAGAAGAAGAAATAATAATAGTAAAAATAATAATAATAACAATAATAATAGTAATAATAATAATAACAATAATAATGACAATGATAATAATAATAATAATAATATAATGATGATGATGATGATGATGGATGATGATGATGATGATGATGATGATGAAAAGAAAGAAAAGAGGAAAGAAGAACAAGAAAGAAAGAGGACGAAGAACAAGAAAGAAAGAGGACGAAAGAAGAAAGGGAAAGAAGAAAGAGAACGAAGGAAAAGAAAGAGAGGATCAGCCAATTCCGTGACGGCTAACGACACGGCACAGGTTCGTAGACCAATCGATAGCCCCGTGTCCCAAAATAGACCCAGGGACTATCCGTTGTAAAAACACTCCAACACACACCGCCGCCTGACAGCTCAAAGAGAGCGGAATAACACACAGGGGCTTGATGGGGGGAGGGGTGGGGGAGGAGGGGGGAGGGGGATGGAGGGGGTATGGGAGGAAGGAAGGGGTGGACGGTGGTGAGGATAACCTGGGTATAGGGTGGGCTCGGACGGGGTGGGTGGAAGAGAGAGGGATGCAGGGGGGGGAAGGGGGGGGAGGGGGGGCAAGAAACGAGGATAGGCAGGAGGGGGAGGAGCGGGGAGCGGGGGGGGGTGGGGGTCAAAAAGTTGAGAAGCAGATTGTGGTATGGTGTGAGGGTATGTGTGATGGATCTTCGCAGAATTCACAGTATCGGTCTGATATGAATGAAAACAGGGCTGTAGTGTGTGCTGTGTGTGTTGTTTCTGTGGTTCTGCTGTCAACTGTGCTGTGCTGCTGCTGGCTGCTGCTGCTGCTGCTGCTGCTGTATTGGTTGTCCTGTGATGTGTTTGTACACACTGCACACTGAACTGTCAGTGTTATGTTGTGCTGTGTGTTTTCTGCCTGCGGTCGGGTTTTGCCATGGGTTGTCTTGGGCTTGGATATACTTGTAGCAGTATTGATAATGTGCTGTACACAAGCAATATTGATGATGTGTACTATAACAGCTGTATTGATAATGTACGTGTAGTCATCAAATGCTGATGACCGTACTGTATACAGCAGTATTGATGATAATGTGCTGTATACAGCTGTGTTGATGATGTATTGTATACAGTTGTATTGATAATGTACCTGGTATACAGCTGTATCGATGATGTACTGTCATTACAGTTGTATTGATAATGTACTGTGTTATACAGTTATATTGATGATGTGTACTGTATACAGCTGTATTGATGATTTGGTACTGTATACAGCTGTATTGGTGATTTTGTTTAACCGTATAGTTTATACTGATGATAAACTGTATACAGCTGTATTGATTATGCACTGTACACAGCAGTATTGAGATCTACTGTGTACAGCTGTATTAATGACGTACTTTGTACAGCATTGTTGATAATGTACTGTCGTACAGCAGTATTGATGACCTTCTATACATCTTGTATTTGATGATGCAGCTGTACACAGCAGTATTGAATGACTGTACTGTGTACAGCAGTGGTTGATGATCTACTGTATACAGAAGAATTGATGATGTTACCGTATGTAGCAGTATTGATTGACATACTGTAGACAGCTGTATTGATGGCTGTACTGTTTACAGCAGTATTGATGACCCTACTGTATACAGGGCTGTATTGATTTTGTACTGTGTACAGCATACTGAAAGTACAGGCGCCGATCGGAGCCCCACAGATGCATTCGTTTCGCACGGCCCAAAGACAAACACACCCCGCCCGAAGTTCCTGACGTTTGCTCCATACACAGTCACAGTAG
>JADBJO010020720.1:0-17500 GCA_016801955.1 Conus betulinus
AGGAAGCCTTTTCTTTGCAAGAAGAGGTCTGTCCCGCGATATAATCTTAGGCAACAGTTATCCAACACATCGAGGATAGCGTGAGGGTTGACTTGTTGTTGTAAAATACAGTGGCATCCGGGACACACCCAATGAGATATTTGTGTATTTGAAAGGTAAAAATTTTAAACACTGAACAATGGAAATCAAAGTACGGATCTGTAGAATTCGAAAAAAATGACAGTACATGTTGCAGTTATGCATGATACAAACAAGGACCTAAGGGTTGCCTTATGTAGGATACGAACAAGGACATAAGGCGTGGCATTATGTAGGAATACAAACAATGACATAGGGTGTGCATTATGTAGGTTTTATGTAGGATACCAATGATGACATAAGGTTTGCCTTATGTAGGATATAAAACAATGACATAAGGTGTGCATTATATAGGATACAAACAATGACATTAAGGTGTGCATTATGCGGATTACAAACAGTGACATCAAGGTGTGCATATGTAGGATACAAACAGCGACACAAGGTGTGCATTATGTAAGATACAAACAGCGACACAAGGTGTGCATTATGCCGGATACAAACAATGACACAAGGTGGGTGATTATGTAGGATACAAACAGCGACGCAAGGTGTGCATTCTGTAGGATACAAACAGCGACACAAGGGTGTGCATTATGTAGGATACAAACAGCAGACACAAGGTGTGCATTATGTAGGATACAAACATCGACAACCAGGTGTGCCTTATGTAGGATACAAACAAGCGACGAACAAGGTGTGTGTAGGAACGTAGGAAATCTCCCAGTGCCGCACAAGGAATGGGAGTAGATAGAGAAGCTGGTTTGCAGTGAAGAAGAGGGAATAATTTGCCCTGAAGCGAAATGTGTGCAGTCGTGTGTGGAGTGTGTTGTGTGTGTGTGTGTGTGTGTTGTGTGTGTGTGTGTGTGTGGGTGGTGGTGTGTGTGTGTGTATTTGGTGTGTGTGTGTGTGTGTGTTTGTGTGTGTGGTGTCGCGGTGTGCGCGCGCGCGCGCACTATTGTCTACATATCTAGTTTCATTTAGTTTTTGATATTACAGCCCAATCAACCACACGCGGCGTTCAAAGGATTGTCACCCACATGAAAGGGTGTGTCTGGAAATGTAATGTTTTGGGAATTTGCCGGGGAGGGAGGGGGCGGGGGGGGAGGGGGGGGTTATTCTTCTTGGGAAAAAAAAAACACATCATTACAAAGACACCATCTGAATAATGACTGCAGTTAAATAGCAGAGTAAGAAAATCATTGATATTATTGGGGCAGACAACACCATGTCTTCGTGATGGGGGACAGCACAACAACCACCCCACTCCCTCTCTCTCTCTCTCTCTCTCTCCTCCTCTCTCTCGCTCTCTCCTCTCTCTCTCTTCACACACAACCAGCGCGTGCGCCGCCGTGCGCGCGCGCGCGCGCTGCGCACACACACACCACACCACACACACACCACACACACCACACACACACACACACACACACACACACACAACACCACACCACACACACACTAAATACACACATAGATGACACACATAAATACACCACAGAGACATACATACATTGCATAAATGCATGGCATACATTCATACATACATACATACATACACACACACATACACACATACGCGAGCCCAAACTTCTCCTCTAAATCCTGTTTAATCCACTAATTTGTGTTCAGCGCCTGCACTGTTTAAAGGGCAACAACAGTAGGATACGCTATCATCAAATAAACATTTTTCGGGGCATGGGGGGGGGGGGGGGGGCGGGGGGGGGGGGCCGGGGTGGGGGGGGGTGGTTGCGGTGGGTTGGTATTTTGCCGGAAACGCTAGACGCTCTGACAATCTTCTTCTGCTCCAGGGTTCTGATGTGGGCAGGACAGGTAAAACATTCCACTAAATGCACATCTAAGAACCCACAGAGCACGTAGATCTCGTCTCTCTCGCTCTCTCTCTCGCTCTCATCGCTCTCTCTCTCTCTCTCTCTAGATCTCTCTCTCGGTCTCTTCACGAAGAGTCTCTTGCTCCCACTCCGTTATGTGTGAATCTAAAGGGGAATATAGCTCTCAGTCATAGTTTTCCCAGAAAAAAAATCGAACAGGGGAGACAACCATTGCGTTTTCAGTTGCTCTGGGAATGGTAAGGCACTTTTAAAAATGGCGCGCTTACCGCACGGTTTCCCTCTGTCGTCTGTCTGTCTGTCTGTCTCTCTGTATCCCTCTCTGGCGTCTCTCCTCTCTCTCTCTCTCATCTCATCTCTATCTCTGGAGTATATGGGGTATGATTGCATGCACGCGAACGGCACATTATGCATGTGTGCGGTGTGTAAGTGCGCGCGGAGCCTGTGTGTGTGTGTGTGTGTGTGTGTGTGTGTGGTGTGTGTGTGATGTGTGTGGTGTGTGTGTGTGTGCCAAGCACGTTTTGATTTGATGTGTGTGTGTGTGTGTGTTGTGGTGTGTGTGGTGTGTGTGGGTGTGGTGTGATGTGTGTTGCCAAAGCGTTTGCCTTGAGTGTGTGTGTGTGTGGTGTGTGATGGTGTGTGTGTGTGTGTGTGTGTTTAGTGTGTGTGTGTGTGTGTGTGCAAAGCGTTTGTTGTACTTGAGTGTGTTGTGTGTGTGTGGTGTGTGTTTGTGTGTGGGTGTGTGTCGTGTGCCAACAGCGTTTGTTGTGTGTTGTGTGTGTGTGTGTGTGTGTGTGTGGGTGTGTGTGTGTTTAGTGTGGGTGTGATGTGTAGTGTGGTGTGTTGTGTTGTGTGTGTGGTGGTGTGTGTTGTTGTGGTCTGTGTGTTCTAATAATAAATACGATACTGGGTAAATGGTGATCACATAATTTGATGATATAATGACGACTGATGACCGAGACGAGAAAAGAGAGAGGAGGATAGAGAGAGAGAGGGAAGAGGAGAGATGAGAGAGATGAGAGAGAGAGACAGACAGACAGAGCAGACATAAAGACAGAACGAAGACAGAAGAGAAAGCGAGAGGAAGAAGAAGAAGAAGAAGAATAGTAGAAAAGAAGACGAAGAAGAAATAAGAGACAGAACTGAAGAAGAAAAGGAAAGGATGACAGATGGTATTGAAAAGTTTAAAAAGGAAACCGACAAACGAGAACAGACCGACGGTATCAAGAACCACGGACTAGCAACCTTCTGCGGCAGGGCACAGCACACTCATCAGAACCCACAAGGTTCCTTTTCCCCTGTCCTTCCTCTGCTAACGTCTTACAATTAAGACCACCACCCATAGAGGTAGGGGAAAAAAAAAAAAAAAAAAAAAAAACCTAGCAAGGATACAAGTCCATCTTGTCGGCCTGGGAGTAGCCGGGGGTGCAGGACTGGGGCGAGGTTGGAACCAGGAATTGAGGAGGAGGAGGAGGAAGAGGAGAAAGAAGAGAAGACGAAGACGAAGAAGAAAGAAGAAAGAAGAAGAAGAAGAAAGAGAAGAAGCGAAGAAGAAGAAGGAGAGGGAGGGGAGGCGGAACGGATGAGAGAAGAAGAAGAAGAAAAAAGAAGGAAGTAGTCTTAGTAGTAGTAGATGTAGTTAGTGAGAGTATAGTAGTAAGTAGTAATAGAGAACGAATGAGATGAACAGACAGAGAAAAAACATTTGACTGGTCTTGTCAATGGCCCGTAGTCACGTAAGCGGGGACCGGGAGAGAGCGGGAGATGGAGGTGATGGTGGCGCTGAAGATTGCACAAAGATTCTCGTCGCTCCCACACCAAATGTCACCTCTCTCAACCCCCACCCGCCATCCCCCCACCACCCCTCCCCTCCAACCACGCCCCCCAAAAAATGGTAGGTATGGCCCTCGAGGTCCATGAAGGGGGTACTCATAACGTAGGTCCAGGGTGGCATCTGATGAATCGTAGCCACAGACCCGCTTCTCTTCAATTCTCTCATCTGTAGAGTTGTTGATATGGATCATTATCATTATCGTTTTTTAATCATTGTTTAGTGTGGTCTCAAACAATTAGCGTATTTTGTTGTGCTGTACTATTGACAGTACCGCACGCAGTGACCGCCTCCTTGATGAAAAACTGAACCGACACTTCAACGACCATCCTAATTCCCGGGCGCTGGGCCTGCTCCATTCCTCTTTTCGCCTCTTGTAGCTTTCTATAATAACGCCACAAAGCTGGTGTAAAAGGGAAGGGAAGGTGTGGGAGAAAGGCAGAGTGTTCGGTGAGTAAGTTTGATACATGAGCCGGAATAGCTCAGTTTGGTAGATCGCATGGACTCGTAATCTTGAGTGAGTGCTGGGTTCCGGTATCGAAACCTCCCCTCCCTGGCAGTTTCGGTCCAGGGGATTTTCTTTCCCCCTCGGGTTTAACATTGGTCTGACTCCTTTCCCCATACAGGTCCTTCGAATGATACTATAACCACCTCAAGGTTTATCCGTGTGTGACGCACCGCAGCAACCATCAATTGCAGGTCTGGCCCACGACTTCGCCCCTCCCGCGGGAAAAGCAGGTTCGGAAGAGTATGGTCCCAAATTTGGCCGTTTGGTTATGGAGAGCACGTTACGAACGCATAAGCTTCACGCCTGAGTGAGAAACATAAAGAATGAAGGAAGTAATTAAGGTACATGAGTGCTCGATGATTGAACGATACTGACTGTATGCAGGGAAAACGACTGGAATGAATCGCCAGCTGGGCATCGTCTTCAGATCGGCCTACCCATTGGGCAGACCCGGTTGTGTAAACTAGTGTTTTAAAGTGTTGTAAACGGGCGCCTAGAGCTTGGTCAATCATAGGCCGAGAAAAGAAGGCGCTTATGATGCTGTATTACTTATTATTTTAATTTTTTATATAGCTCACCCTACTCCGTCCATTTCCCACAGTCTGTGATGCTGATGGTTGGTTTGGATCTCTGAAACTGTAATTGCCTCTGACTCTGCCCCCGTCTCGCCTTTCCGCCGAGTGCATGTCTGTCGCGTGTCAGCAGTAGGGGGCGGTGTAGTCTCGTATCTGCTGTCGTCAGTCTGTGACCATCACAAGACTGTCGGTGTTGTGAGGCTCTCTCTGTCGTCAGTCCCTGTTTGACCAATCACAAGACTGGACGGTGTAGTCTCTCTCTGTCGTCATGTCTGTTTGGCCCATCACAAGAAGAAAAAAAGGACTGGCTGTAGTCTCGTCTGTCGTCAGTCGCTTGGTTGACCATCACACAAGATCTGGCGGTTCTGTAGTCTCTATGGGTCGCCAGTCCATTGGCCGTCAGATCAGAAGTTAAAGAGCGGCGGTTGGTGTGGTCTCTCCGCCCGCTTACCGATAACAGTGTTAAACGGACACCGAGGAGTATGCAGGAAGGCTGGGGAGACAAGATAGAAGCAGCATATAGAGCGCTTCTTTGAGGTCCGTTTTTGACTGAAACCAAAATACTTCTCTGAACAGACGGAAAGCATGGCTGTTTATACCGGACTGAAGGAATTGGGTCCCTTTGTAGGCTTAACAATATGAACGTTCGAATACACGAAACTCTTAGCGTCTATATTATTCGAAAGTTTCAACAAACAGCATGCAAAAGTATAACTTTCATAGGCAGTTATCATTGAGAAAGGGTTTGCAATGATTTTAGGAATCATGGGAACAGATCCTGGATCGACTGTGTCCGCCAGGGGATAGTAATCATTGATACGACGAACTGACATATTCACTTACCTCCCCAGCACACTGATTAAAATCTTGCGGAAGTAATGGTGGATCTGTTAATTGATGGAGGATCTGCTGAATACGATCAGCCCCTAATTCAATGACGTGTGCTTCTGAACCACATTCAAACCTAACCACGAGGTTATGTTAAAATAAATTCGATTTTTTTTTTTTTTTTTTCCCTTGTTATTGCTTAATCCAGCGAAACAACACCAACAGAACAAAAAAAAATTAAAGAAGGCAAAACGGGTATAATCTTCTTGGTGGTGAGGCAATAGTGTGTCAATGATGAAAAGAAAGGAGTGGAGAAGTGAAAGACATCATTAAAAAACTGGCTATGACAAGAAACAAAACGAAATGCACCCTTTGGCACGTCAAACATAATCAGAGACCAGAGCGAAAAACTCCTGGACGTGATCTTCACCACCCTCGTCCTACCTCCTATCTGAAGAGTTGTGTCCTGTGACCATCTCTAGTGACTTACATTTTTGTTATTTCTCCCTCCACATCTGTGGTTGTTTCGTATCAAGATCCTCAGATATGACGGGTTCAAAGTGAGTGAAGTTTGTTGTTGTTTCGGTGTTGTTGTGTGTTGTCGTACCCCTGGCTAAAAGGCTCCAGGGATCATCCCAAGACAGTGAAGTATTTGAACAGTATGGTACAAATGCGCATCAGCCATTTTGGGATGAGAACATTACGTGTGTGACCGTTTGTTTATTACCCCGCCACATGGACAGCCACATTCCGACTTCGAGTGAAGTTTGACAGACGTTCAGTCAGTCAGTCATTCCCCTGACCGCTGGGGTCGTCGGTGGGGGGGGGGACGTGATGAGGGGTTAGCCGCCGTTTTTCTCTCCGGCTCTTCTGTGGGTTGGTGGCTGTCGTGAGGAGATCTGGCATGGTCATGTTGGTACAGTCCTTTATATTTTCGGACCAGCTCTTTTCTCTGCCGTCTTCGTCTGCGCCTCCTTCAACGGTACCTTGAAGGATGGTGTTTAGAGAGGATTGTTGTGACGAAAGACGGTGGCCAAACCATGCCATTTTCCCGTCGTTTGGACGGTTGCCAGCAGTGGTTCGTGGGGTCCAACTAGGTTGGTGACCAGGTTTCCGCACATAATCATCGATGGCCTCTTGTGTTCTTTATAGGAGGAGATGCAGAGTAGTTTCCTCAGACGCCTGGTCTCAAACGCCTGGATTCTTTCTCTCTCTCTTTCGGCCATCAGAATGCCTGAACGTTTCTGATGGCCGAAACAGAACGTTCAGACATCGTTCAGGCATCTTCCGGAAATGACGTTCATTCTCCCTGGCTCCGGAACTTATCATTTAAGGCCGTCAGTAGGTGGCGGTGGCGTGATGCTGATATTCTGCGAATGTTCCATCAGCGCAGACACCACCACGTGCCGTACCACAAAAAAAAAAAAACAAGGTTCAAAAAAAAAAAAAAAAAAAAAAAAAAAAAAAAAAAAATCACAATCTTTGGCAGGCTATCAGTCGCGGCAGATTTCCAGTGTGTGACCTGATTTTCGCTTGGACCTGAAACACGAACTAAAATACTGCCAATGTGAAATGTGGAAAAACCCAGAATGACGTCATTGTAAAAGACATGGTAGAGAGTTGAGGGCTAAAAAGAAATGTGGGCTCCAAAAACTACAATAATCGGTAAGCCCGTGTTAAAAAATAAAAAGCTCCAAAAAGGAAAAAATAATCGAGAAAAGAACTAAAAAAAAAAAAAAAAAATTAATTATAGAGCCAAAAACATAAAAGAGCAAAGCAAAGAACTTACTAAGGCCAATAGCTCAAGGTCGTGAGTGAGCATAGCCCATCGACAACACTCCGCAAAATCGCACTCGGTTATTGGGCTGCTCGCTGAATGCCTGTCCAGTTGGTCTCCTGCCTGCTATCTCTCTTGCCTCAGTGGTCTCGCTCCAGCTGCTACGAGGTCGGCCTACTTTCTTCCTTTTGCCCGGGCGCGGTTCATGTCAGGGGCTTGGCGTTTGTGGTGCTGGATGCTGAGGAAGGAAAGAAAACTGAGCAAATAAAAATATCAGTAAATTTGCTAGTCTTCCATTACACAGCTCGAAAAAAGCCTTGATTCAATTAGAAGCAAAGAATTTGTAGCCCTAAGGCACAGAGTTTACAGACAAAAAAAAAAACTTACAGCGTTTTAAATCATAGACAATGGTAGATTAAAAAAAAAAAAAAAAAAAAAAAAAAAAAAAAAAAAAAAAAAAAAAAAGGCAGGAAAGAAACTTTCTGAATAGGAATAAATAACAATAAATCACAACACCAAATATCCTTATCTGGCATAAATGCCTTTATGGTGTGTGGGGTGGTTTCTCTTTTTTTTTTCTCAGCCATTTTAACTGCCCTGCAACTTTCCAACGATCGATTCCCTGGCCATCGTTCGCTCAGGTAAACAATACGGATTAGGAATGGGCAGGAGGGACTGTTTTTTCACAGTGAAGTGCTAGCATTGATCATACTTGTTTTTCTTTCGTTTGGGTTTAAAAAACGATCAACAACACAAAGAAATACACGCGTTACCCACAGAAAAAAAAATGCATATCCACTGATGTGCCCATGCGTACAAGCTCACATGCACGCGCATGAACATGCAAGTATAAAAAACACCACACACACACGCGCCGCGGACGCGCACACACACAACACACACACACACACACACACACACACCACACACACACACACACACGGAGAGAACGAGAGAGAGGGACGGAGAGAGAGAGAGAGGAGAGAGAGGGAGAGAGAGGAGAGGACGGGGGAGGAGAGGGAGAGACGAGCTGAGAGGAGAGGAGAGAAGATGGAGAGGAGAGAGAGAGGAGAGAGAGAGAGGAGACGACACAGACACACACACACCACACACACACACACACACACCACACACATACACATATATATGATCTATATATATATATATTATACTCTCTCTCTCTCTCTCTCTCTCTCTCTCTCTCACACACACACACACACACACAACCGCTCTCAAACGTTTCTGTTCTATCTGCCCAGGGGGGGTCATGCCCCAATAATTGGGAGTAACAGGCACATGATTACTTACCTCTTTCAACACAGTTAGGCAGATTCAGATGATGAGAAAGAAATATAGTATCTTCGCTACCAGCATCCCTCTAAAAAAAAAGATGCAAGCAGCTCCCCTGTTTTCTCTGGGCAACGTCCTCCGAGACTGATTCCGAATGAGTAAGCCAGGGCTGGCTGCTTTCCCCCTATGACATTCAGTTTCTTTGAGGAAATCATAACACGGAATATGATTCTGTCCAAAAGTCTTTGAAGGTGGTCCTCTAACGTGTGTGCTCTCGCGGAGAACTGCGAAAGCTAGTAAAGTATAATCCGATGAATACATTCTCCTAAAAACAAAAAAGTAGAAAAAATCGAAAGTAGAAGCAAGATTTAGCAAAATTATACAGTCTTCGATCGACAACTCTTGAAAACAAACAGCAAGGGACACCCCACCGAAGAGGCAGACACGGAAAGAAGCGCACCATTTTAAAGGTCCAAAGTCCCATTGGTGCAGTGACAACAGCTCAAAAGGTAGTACTAATCATTAGGAGAATGGACCTTCCACGCCAATAATAACGACCATCTGTCAGTGAATTCACATAACCATCTTTCACTTCCCCAAGCGAAGTAACAACTCTTTTTAAGTCTCGAGAAATATCTATCCTCGCAGGTGAAATCGAACGATGGACATTGGTGACAGATCTCAAGAGCCAGTCCCAAGTGTTTTAAAGAGAAGTGATTAAGAGGACCCTCATACATATATGGAAATCAAAAACAACAAAAAAAAAAAGAAAAAAAAAAGGCAGAAGAAATGAATGTCCCTGGCAGATGGGCCCGTGAATGAATAAGCTGGCAGTTAGGAAGAAGATCTTCCACTCCTTAGGCTTTTTTTTTTTTTTTTTTCTTGTCCAACTCAGTCCCCAAGTTTGCATCGGAGAAGACCATGCCCACTGAGTTCTGAACAGCTAATGGCTTTCTTTTATCCTCAAGGGGGATAACACGGGAAGATGTAGCGTGAGAATCTGGGCCATTAACGTTTCAGAAAAAAAAAAAGGGACAGAACTAAGTGTGGGGGGGGGGGGGGGGGGGGGGTGGGGTGGGGTAAAACAAGGGGGGGGGGTGGGGGGTGGGGGGGGGTGGGGGGGGGGGGGGGGGGGTGGTGGGGGGGGGGGGGGGGGGGGGGGGGGGGGGGGTGGCACGGGGGGTGGGGGGGGGGGGGGGGGGGGGGGGGGGGGGGGGGGGGGGGGGGGGGGCTGGGGGGGGGGGGGGGGGGGGGGGTGGGGTGGGGGGGGGGGGGGGTGGGGGGGGGGGGGGGTGGGGGTGGGGGGTGGGAGAGGGGGGGTGAGAGAGAGAGGGGGGGGGGGGGGGGGGGGGTGGGGGGGGGGGGGAGGGGGGGGGGGGGGGGGGGGGGGGGGGGGGGGGGGGGTGGGGGGAGGGAGTGACGGGGGGGGGCCGAGGCGGCGCGGGCGGGGGGGATAGATGTGTTGTGTGTGGTGGGGGGTTGTGTGTGGGGGGGGGGTGGGGGGGGGGGCGGGGGGGGGGGGTGGGGGGGGGGTGGGGGGGGATGCGTTCAGGGGGGGGGGGGGGGTGGGGGGGGGGAGGTGAGGGGGGGGCTGGGGAGGGGGGGTGTGGGGTGGGGTGGGGGTAGGCGCAGGGGGGGGGATGGAGTGGGGGGGAGGTGGGGGCCGGGGGGCTTAATCCGCAGAAAGGGGCTATTCGTTTACAAAGTCGCGTCCTGGGGTATTAGCTTTTGATTATAGAACATTAATGGGATGCTCTGTTGGGTGGGTTTGTGAGGGGAATTGATGAATTAATGGTTAGAATTGGGAATGGCAGTATTTTTGGACGCAACGTTTTTTTTTTCTTTTGTGGCCTACAATGTATTGAAGAAAAATGCAAGCAATTTGAGAGCGAGTTCCTTTCTTTCCTTTGTTTGTCCTTTTTGCAGAACACCCCAACACCCAACACACACACAACACACACACACAACCCACACACACACACACACACACCCCACACACGCCACGCACGCACGCAACGCCACGCACGGCACCACGCACGCACGAACACGCACCTCACGCACACACGCACTGGCCGCACGCCACGCACACGCACACACAGACACACAACAAACACACACCCACACACACACACTAACACACACACACACGGCACTCACGCACGCATGCCCGCAAACACGCACGCACACATCGCACGGCACAGAGAGAGATAGAGAGAGAGAGAGAGAGAGAGAGAGAGAGAGGAGATAAAGAGGAGAGAGAGAAAGAGAGAGAGAGAGAATGTTGTGTGTTTGTGTTGTGTGTGTGTGTGTGTGTTTGTGTGTGTTTGTTGTGTGTGTGTCTGTGTGCCTGTTGTTTTGTGTCTGTGAGTGCATGCGTTTCAGCAGAGGTCCATAAAAATCGATGCAGTGAGAGAGAGAGAAAGCACAGACAGACAAACAGACAGACAGACAGACAGACATACAGATGTGTACCGATACATAAAACAAAGCTCATACGATTTAATCCGCAGAACGCTATTACGGTTTCCAAAGTCGGTCTGCACTTTAAGCTTTTAATTATAGAACATTATATTTGGCTTTTAGTTATAGAACATATATAAAAAACATAAATAAACCAAATTAATGAATACATGAATGAACAGGCCCTACAAAGAATTGATAGATTTCTTTTTCTTTTTTTTTTTTTTGTAATGCAAATAAACACATCAGGTGGAATAATACCATGGATTTTTTTTTTTCTTATTGTAACACGGTGAACAAACTTTGATCGATGATGGCTTGCGTTTACGAATTACTACATTTTAAGGAGGTGGCGGGGGGAGGCGGGGAGGGGGGAGGGGGGAGTGCCAAGCGTGGCAAGATGAGCGGGTTATGGAAATCTTAGCTCTGAGAAATCTTCTATGTGTCTCTCCTGTCAGCTCGCACTATATTTGATTCAGTTTCATTATGTTTATAGCCCAGCCGACAACAAAGAGCCATATCAGGGCTGTCACTTCACCGTCATAGTCGTCGAAATTGTATTTGCTTGTTAAGGGAAAGAAGAGGATCAGTAAAAACCATTTTAAGGGTGAGAACTTTGCTGCTGACAAGTCTTTCTCCGACATCTTACAATCCATGAAAAATATTTTCTTCTCTCTCAGGTACTGAAAAAAATCACATCTGATACAACATCACTGAACACCCGCCTTTCAAGTAATTTGCAATAGAGCGATTATGTTGCACGTCATAAGTCCCAGGGCTCTGCAGGAAATATTCAGCCATAAAGAATAGCAAAAAAAAAAAAAACCCAAAACAAGAAAACAAACTAACCAAAACAAAAACAAACCATAAAAAACGAGAACGGGACAATGCAGATCTCCGCCAAGATTTGAGCGGATCCTAGATGCACATTTATTCTGGATCCGTTCGTCACAAAATGCATCAAAATGTCATGATTTTATCCTTTGGGCCATATTCTATTGTTTCACGTCTGAAAAAAAAAAACCTCCCTTCCGCGTACACACACACACACACACACACACACACACACACCACACACACACACACACACACACACACACATTTGGACGCACGCGCGCGCGCGCGCACACGCACACACACACACACCCACACACACACACACACAACACACACACACACACACACACACACACACACACACATGGACGCACCACACACACACACACACACACACCACACACACACACACACACACACACACACACACACGGACGCACGCACGCACACACAACACACACACCACACACACACACACACACACACACACGCACACACGCACGCACGCACGCACGCACGCACGCACGCACGCACGCACGCACGCACGCACGCACGCACACACACACACACACACACACACACCACACACACACGGTATGTTCATCAGTATGTGCATATGTGAAGAGGGGGAGGTGGTAGATTGCATCATTTCACTTCCTTGTTCGTTCACCGAGATCAACGGAAAGGGTTACTGGCACGCAGTCCAAAAAAAAAAAAAGATGTGAGTGAATGGTTCCCAAGAGCTCACACATTGTGCGGGATCAAAGATGGAGACCAACAAAATGGGCTGATTTCAACAGAGGAGACAGCGGGAACGAGTGCCCGTCATTTTCACACCACGGAAGAAAGACACCCAGCAGCAACAGTAGTTGCAGCTGTACACACGACCGTCACGTCGACCTCGACCCCTCCCCCCCCCCCCCCCCCCCCCTCCCTCACCCCCATCCCCACCCCTTTCTCATTACCAGTAGCATCATCGTCTCTACCCGCTGGAAACGACAGTTAGTCTTGAACTGTGCGCTGCCGAGCTTGTAAAGCGTCATTGTCAAGGACGACAAGCTGTTTAAGAAAAATGGATACACAAAAATGAAAAAAAAACACAAAAAATTCAACAATTTTTTTTTTTTTAAAAATACAAAAAATACACACATTACTAAAACAAAAATTACAAAAAAAGCAAAAAAATTACAAAAGCCGTTTTTTTTTGTTGTTGTTTGTTTTGTTTTTTTGTTTGTTTGTTTTTTGTCACTCAGAATCATACAAAGAGCTTTGAATTATAAAGCGTTCATCTCACTGGCACAGAATTCGGCCAGTCACAATGACTTGATCTCTGATCACCGTCTCTGACTCTGTCCATGACTTATAATGTATGGGAAGTGTACGGAAAAAAAAAAATATACTACCAATTCATCTGTCTGTCATGATTGAAAGTATGTGAAGTGTAAAGATAAATACTATCAATTTATCTATCTGCCTCTCCTGTCCTGTCTGTCTGTCTCTCTTCCGTCTCTCTCTCTCTCTCTCTCTCTCTCTCTCTCTCTCTCTCTCTCTTTTCTCTCTCTCTCCATGTTTGAACACACACACACTCACACACACACACACACACACACACACACACACACACACACACACACACACAGAGTCATACACACACGCGCTCGCACACGCGCTCGCTAGCATGCATGCACGCGCCCATGCACACACGCACAGGAGAGAGAGAGAGAGAGAGAGAGAGAGAGAGAGAGAGAGAGAGAGAGAGAGAGAGGAGAAAGAGAGAGAGAGAGTTTCTGTGTGCAGACTGACAGACTGGAAAGACGAGAGAGAACAAATGCTAACCGAAGAGGCAGAGAAAAGAAAAGAAAAGGAAAGGAAAGGAAAGGGGGGACAGATGGTAATTTAAAAAGTTTCACAAGAACCGCACAGACAGCCCCCCCCCCCCCCCCCCCCCCCCCCCCCCCCCCCCCCCCCCCCACCGTTATCAAGGGACTTCACTGCGGCTGCACGCCACTCGTCAAGACCACAGTTGCTTTTCCTTTCCCCGTCTTCCCTCGCTAACTCTTAACAATAAGACCACCACCATTAGAGAGAGTGGGAGTGGGAGCACTACCGAAGAAAAAGTTCATTTTGTCGGTCAGACGGGAGCGCTGGTGAGGAGAATGTCTGAGCTGGGAACGGGTTTTTAGGGGGGGGGGGGGGGGGGGGGGGGGGGGGGGGGGGGGGGGGGGGGGGGTGGGGGGGGGGGGGGGGGGGGGGGGCAGCAGAATGTTATGACTTCTCTCACTGGCCCAGTCACAGACCAGGGACCGGACAGGACACAGGTAGGGGTGGGGGGTGGGGGTGGGGGGGGAAGGTGCCTCTAATTATGTAGACTCCCCTCCTCCCACACGTGCCACCTCTCCCCTACAACCGTCCCTATCTCCACATGTTTCCACCTCGTTTACTACCCCCGTCTGCTGATGGGACAAGGGTGTAAAAGGAGAATGGACGATAAACGGTGTTCATGAATGGTTTTAAGATATCCCATCCGCTTCTTGTCATTTTTTTTAAAGGCTAATCGGTTGCTTGACCCACTGTCCTTCTGACCTCTCACCAGTCCGTTGGTCATCAGCTGAGGTCCAGTTTAGTCTCTCCCCTGGCCACCAACAATAGTTACACGGGCACCTCAGAGTATGAATATGTCTAACAAGATCCAACTAATTATGGAATGCCCTGCGAGAGAAAACAATTCCATCTGTCTGACAGGGGAAGTAATTGTTCGTATAGACTGAAGGAGTTCGTTCCTTTGTAGACCTGTTTCTTTGCTTTGCTTTTATTTCTGAGTTTTGAACTGAACGCGATAAAAAACACCAAATATCAACGTCTATATCTTTAGATGATTTCAATATGACATGAAAATGTCTTAACTTCCCTGCTAGTTATCAAAAGGAGACTGTGTCATAATGGTCTGAATGAGGTGACACAGATCTTGGATCTATAACAAGGGCCTGTCAGGGGAAGTAAAAAACTGATATGGACGGACATACTTATCCCCCGTGAACTGATGAATGTTGCAGAACAATCCTGGATCTGTTGGTTGATCAAAATCTGCACAATGGATTAGCCCCACCATTTAATTGCCCATGTTGCATTTTTCGATGAATTTGATCAAATAATTAAAGGTGTGGGGTTGTTGTTGTTGCTGTTGTTGTTGTTGCTGTTGTTGTTGTTGTTGTTGTTGTTGTTCGTAATTCAGCAACAAGATAACATAAAACAGATCAAAAAAGATGCACGTAGAAACATGATTTTTTTTTTCCGCGAAGCCAATAATGTCAACGAGAAAGACAAACGAATGGGAGAAATGAAAGAAAGCAGCCAATAATGATTATAACAAGAAACAAACAAATGTATCCTTTGGCATGCCATACATTTTCAGACAGAATGAAACTCCTTGACAACATCTTCAGCATCCTTGTCCTCAAAGCCTGAAGAGTGTGTCCTCTGACCTTCTTGTGACGTTCATTTGTTATCTCCCCTCCACATCCCTTGTGATTTTGTGGGACGTCCTCAGATCCCAAAGGTTCAAGATGATTGAAGCTTGACAGACGTCTAGAAATGACCTTCCAGAAATGACCTTCATTCACCCTGGCTTCGCCACGTATCATTTCACACCGTCAGCAGGGGGCTGAATGCCGATGACTCGCGTATGTTGGGAGCCGGAATAGCTCAGTTGGTAGAGCGCCGGACTCGTAATCTTGGTGATCCTGGGGTTGCGGGTTCGAATCTCCGCTGGGGCGTTTCGGTACAGGGGGATTTTTTCCCCTCGGAGTTAACATTGGTTCTGACTCCATTTCCCATACAGTCCTTCGAATGAGACTATAAACCGAGGTTCCGTGTGTGAACGCACGCATAATATCTTGCACGCACGTCAAATCCCATCACCAACTTTCGGAAGAGAAGGTCATTTTGGCCGTTGGTATGGATGACACGTTACGCATAGCATGCACCCTGCGTGAGCAATGGAAAGAATGAAGACAGTAAGGAACTTGAGTGAACGATAGTGACTGGATGACACGGGAAACGACTGAATGAAGCGCCAGCTGGCAGCTCTTCAGTCGGCACTACCCAGGTAGGCAGCCCGTTGTGCAAAACGAGTGTGGATTGTAAAGCGCTTAGAGTCTGGTCTCTAGCCGAGAGTAGGCGCTATATAAGTATTCATTATTATTATTATTATTATTATTATTATTATGTTCAAACAGCGCAGACACCAGCGTGCCACAGAAAAAAAATCACAGTGCCGTGTCTTTTGTAGCAGGTCGTCCAGCGGCGATCTATTTCGGCAGGAACTGAACACGACCCAGTACAGTACGGTTGTGTGTAGGAAAGCCAGCAGGGACTGGCGTAGGAGGGCACGTGAAAGATAAATTAACGTAAGACACTGCTATAATCGAACAAGAATGAAAAAAAAAATCAAGAGAAAAAGAGGAGCGAAAGCAAGAAATTGAGCAAATAATCAATCCTCAGGAAAATGCCTTCGTTCCTTCTAAAGCTCGGGGAAATCTTTGATTCACTAGAGCAAGGATTTACAACCCTACAGCCAGATTTGGAAAAAAAACAAACAAACAAACAACAAACTCACAACGTTTACCTCATGGAAAATGATGGGCTTGAGAATGGGAAAAAAAAAAAGGACAAACGCAGAAACTTTCTCAATAGAAGTAGATAGCAATAAACCACAACAGCCAGCATCACAAAACCTACGGGTTTTTTTTGTTCTTCAACCGTTTTAACTGTCCACCAACGTCTCAACGATCAATTCCCCAGCCATACTCGGGCACAGAACACAGTGTGGGATGGGCTAGAAGGACTGTTTTTTTTCACAGTGAATTGCTAGAGCTGATCAATGCTTGTTTCACCTTTCGTTTAAAATCGATAACCAATGCTAAATCATTAAACATTATCCTCTGACGAAATTCCAAAGCACGAATGCGTATCTGTTGGTGTGATCAACAGTAAATTCTCAAATGAGCGCACGTTCGCTCGCTAGCACGCACGCACTCACGCACGCACGCATACACGCACGCACGCACGCACGCACGCACACACACACACACACACACACACACACACACACACACACCACACACACACACACACACACACACACACACACACATGCACACACATTAAAACCGGAGATGGTAAAATACAAGAATAAAAGCAGCAGTCTTATCATGTCTCAGACTTGCATCTTCAACAACTTTTCGCTGTTAAAAGCTTCCTTAGGCCAAGGTGCAATGATAAAAGCCTCACGTCACTGTGTCTTGGCCCGATGAAGCTTTTAACAGCGAAAATGTATTGTAAATACAAGTCTGAGGCATGAAAAGACTGTTGCATTTATTTCTTGTATTTTACCATCTCCGGTTTTAACATAAGAGAGAGAGAGAGAGAGAGAGAGAGAGAGACAGACAGACAGACAGACAGACAGAC
>JADBJO010020721.1:0-30841 GCA_016801955.1 Conus betulinus
GCTGGGAACACGTTTAGAATCCTACTCATCCATCTCATGTTCTCAAATTCTTGGGAATTAAGAAAGCGAGTTAGGCTTCAAAGAAAACTGCCAGTGGTCTTACCTTCCTTTTTGGGTGGTTGGGTTCAGCTGAAAAAAAAAAAGATTTAATTAAAGATGCACTGTGACTACAACTTGAAACACTTGTAATATTACTTAACAAAAGCATATACACACACAACCACCAACCAAGAAGACAGACACATACAATCACCTACTGTGTGTTTTTTTTCTCACAAACATTCTTTTTTTTATCTGTTTATCTACCGATTAATCTATTTTGACCTGCCCAGACTCACTACACTTGAGAATGCCCCACAAATATAAATTAGCTATGATCAAGTGTCTAAGAGCTGTACACACACACATACACACACCCACACCCACAAGAGAGAGAGAGAGAGAGAGAGAGAGTGAGAGAGAGAGAGAGAGACAGAGAGAGAGAGAAATAAAAACAATATATGCGAGTCCAGGGTGGTGGAAGCGTGGAAGAGGAGGAAGGGAAGTGGTGGTGGGAATCAAACTCCATTGCAGGCTGGTTTATCCTTTTTGTGTTTGATTAGTCTCAATCATGTAATTAAATCACTTCTAGATTACCATTCACCCCACAATCAAAGAAAAACCATGCAGGTGTTTGTGGTCAGTTCTACATCCAAACGACTTTCGGAATATTCACATGACAGTATTAGTCTGCAGTGACACCCTTCAAAAATGTGAAATCGACACTTTGTGGCTTACAATGAGGAATAAATTGAAAAGTTTTTACAGAAAAAAAGTGGCAAAACTACATTTCAAACAATGTTCAAACCTGTTTTAATCCTGTATAATGAACCCTCATATGCCCTGTATCGGGAACAGAGTTCTGTAATGAAGCATATTTTGCTTCAGGTCATTCTGGGGAAAAAGTGATGAATGTCTGCAATGGTCTACAATGGAAGAACTGAGCTAATATCATTGTTGGAAAGCAGTTGTGATCCAATCTGATATTTCTTAAGATGAAAGATGGAATTGGTCTTTTTGTTATTATAAAGGTAATCTTGCTTCATTATTTGCATATGCATACCTTTCAGCTATGACCAAACTTAAACCACTAACACGAAGCAGGACAGTAACAACATGTTAATTGTGGCCATCAATTAAATGAACATGAGCAACCATTAAAACATTCCACCCCCCAACCCCTTCCCCTCACTATTTCCTCTCCCATGATCCCTTCCTAGGTGGCCTCATTTCTGTCTGGTGGCCATTTTGATCATGAGTGAACTGGAGAAGATAAGTGACTTCTCGTTCTTTGTTTTTACTGTCTTAAATGTTATTTGTTTTCGCATGAAGAAGACCCAAGAGGTCGAAATGCATTGTGTCTAGTCCTGTACTCTGTGTCCTTGGCAGTTTTGCTGACGGAGAGGATGGACTGCAAGAACATGAGTCAATTTGTTTGCCTGAGACATGTATTTCAATTTATGTACACATTCATACCTGTAGTTATGACTGTGGTTTGTATCCTACAAACACAAAATCATAATTAACAGAGGACATTCTCTTATTTGATCAGTAAAACTGAAAGTCAGAAAAAATTAATGAAAAAAAAAAAAAGAAAAAAAAATTGAATGAAATATTTTTCACACGTACCTGGACAAAAAGCAGAGAAAACTTGGTCCCTCAATCCTCGAAGTTCACTGAACTCCTGAACAGCAAACCGATTTTCCTCCACTGGTTTGCTGGCAATGCCATCCAGCTCTTTGGTGTCAGTCAGTCCAATACCAATGGCATAGATGTGAATTCCTTGACCGCGTGCTTTTTTCTGCTTCTGGGATGGTGTCACGCGAGTTGATGTTGGACACACCATCAGTGATAACGATGGCAATGTTGTCAACATTAGGGCGGTCACCATTGACCGCTGTGTATAACTCTGTTCTCATGGTTTTGAGAGCATCTGCTGCTGTGTTGGTACTGCCAAAACGGTAAGGGATTTCATCTATGGCATTTAAGACATCTGCCTTTGTGTTGTGGGTGTTGAGGTGAAACATTACGTGGTCATCTGTGCTGTAGATGATGACACCCACACGCACGTTACCACTGTCAATGTCAGCAATTTCAAGAAAGTCCTTGACAAAATTCTTCATCAATTCAAAGTTTGGTGCTGTCACGCTGGTGGAAGCATCCAGGATGAAGACTAAATCGACCTCAGAACCAGCACAACCTGTGAAATCAAGGAAAACACAGGTTTTTTAGTTTGTTGAAAAGATACTGCAAGCTGGGCAAATACTGTGTTTTAGTCATGCACAGAACAGTGTGAGAGCAATAAGTAAAGTGACTTTATTGTCAACAGTAATAAGAACAGTGGCAGAAGGAGAGGGATGAGCTTCATCTTCCATCATGTGGCCCCCGATACATATTGAACCCCTGACAATACAGAACCGTGTGAACTTCAAACACAGCCGTTTTATGTTCTTCACAGCTGTTTAATTAATGAACAATGTTTCTGCCCACTGCGTGCCTATTTTTGTGAAAATACTACGATCATGCATGATGAATACCAACTTATTTTTACTTTCAGTGAAACAAATAAATCAGGAAACACTATCAAGCCATAAATTTATAAGGGTGTGCAATGAATTCATGAATGGTATATGATGCTCGCTATCTCTTTCTCTCTGTGTGTGTGTGTGTGTGTGAGCGAGTGCGCGCATGCAGACATGCACCTTTGCATTCCACTTCATTAATTTTTTTTACATGAAAATTATATGTATTGTCCATCTGAGTTTATACTGATGCTATATAGCAAGTCAGATTCATTGTAAAATTATGTTTTTCTTGTTTTCAAGTTTACACACTTTTGTTGTTATACCAGCGTTTAGTGTCTCTCTCTCTGTATATATACAAAAACACACACACACACACACACACACACACACATATACTTATATATATATATGTTGCATTGAAAGTGTACTGGCGTGGAAAGTGTACGGGCCAATCGTGGAATGTATACATTCCATGGATCAGCCGTGGTATACATTCCACGATTTTGCCCGTGGAGAGTACACTTTCCACGCCAGTACACTTTCAATGCAACATATATATATATACAGCATGGGCCCAGATGTCTTAGATGTCTCTAATAATTTTCGGACAGGAAGTGAAGCAAACATCAAAATCCACCCAAGTTAAAATACATAACTAAAAAGTATTGCATTTAAGAGGAGGGTATTATGAAAAGTAAACTTTCTCCAGTGAGTGCAGTGTTGATTTTACAGTCCCTCCAAAGTGGAGATCAGCAGGACTAGCAAGTGACAGCTATTTCGCACTGCTTGCTGCTGGGTTGTGAAATATCTGCAGAGAAATATTTTTTTAAGAAAAAGGGAACTTTACCAAACTGAGCTAATACTGTATATATGAAGAGTGTCTCAAAAAAAAAAGTCTGGCAAACGATGATACTCTACATTTGTATATCTTCCAATACTGGGTGACAAGAGCACCCAGAATTGGAAGATTTAGAAAGTAAGGTATCATGGTATGCTAAACTTTATAATGAAAATTACAAGGCAGAAACATAGAAGATAAGGCCCATGGGAACTGGTAACAGGGAAAAAAAAGCCACGAGGATTTAAATTACTTTTAGAAAATGACAAGTTTAAAACACTGGCAACCACTCAAAAGCTTCAAGGACAGACTGTTGATGAAAAACTTAGAAAATAGAAATGATAATAAAATCTGGGTTCAGATTCCTAATTTCCAGCACGAGAGTGCAGCAGACATCAAAATCCTTTAAACTGAAACTCACAACTTTATCCAACAGATTAGTGCTTGGGATAAGGGGGCATGAGAAGTCATCCTTCTCCTGTGAATGCTCTATCAGTGTTATTGTTCCTCCAAAGCGGAGGTCAGCAGACCAGTATCATCTGTTGTTTCTCTCTTTGAAGGGCTCATCAGGCTTGCTATAGGATCACCTGCTAAAAGTCAAAGAAATGTGAACTCAGGTTTTATAATCATTTCTGTTTCAACATGTTCTGAATCAAGGTTTGAGCCCTTCAACTTTGTGAAGTAGCTACCGGTGTTTTATATCAACTTGGAATTTACTCCACTTCCTGTCTGGAAATTAATGGCATCTGCCCTAGGTTTGATAATGATTTTTATATTTAGTTGGTCTTGCATCAACCTGTGAACATTTCAGGTTTGCCTAGTAGTGTTTGCTGTTTTAAACTTCAGATTTTGTTTAGGATTTTTAACACTGGTAAATTTTATCCTCAATCATGCTCTTCTCCACTCCATTCACTTGCCTGAGGTGCCCTTAATCAAATAGTCAGAACATTTGCCTGCAAAGCTAATGGTTGTGAGTTCGAGCCGCATGTGGTGTCCAATTTTTTTCTGCTTAAAGAATCTCTCTGTCCACCCAACAGTAAATGGGTACGTTATTAAGGTCAGGAATGTTTCAGATGGTGGAAGGAGAGGAATGGGCTTATCTTCCATCATGGGCCCCCGAGACATATTGAACCCCTGACAAGTCACAGTCTATATCGTCCGTAAGCTGTGGGAAATTTACCCTTTTTAGCCGCAAGCCCACATAGACTGTCTTTCACATTTCATGATTTGGTTTTCCAGACAAATGTTTAGTCTACCGCTTTGTTGAAATTCTTATTTCTTCAATCACTGGGTGCTGTTGTTTGCATTCTTCTTCTTAGACATTCCTGAAATATGTGTGAATCCCTACTACATTTGGGGGAGTTTCCTTTGTGCTTACGTGCAAGTGCTTCCATCAGCGGGTAACATGATCCTGTAGCAAGCATGATGACTTCTTCGCAAAGTGAAACAGATCTCACCTGCTGGTCCTGCTGACCACTTTGGATTAACAATACAACCAACACAGCACTCACTGAACAATGATTACTTCTAATATCCCCTTACCTACAAACCCAAGTCTGTCTGTTAAAGGTATGTTTTATTGGGACGGATACTGATGTTTTGCTCCACTCTGTGTGTGAAGCTTAAAACATCTAGGCCGTGGTTTTATTATCATTTCTATTTTGCATTTCTTTATGAACCGTTGAGGCCTTCAAGCTTGTGAAGTTGTCCAGTATTCTTAAGTTGGAATTTTCTGTTGAAGTGTGTCTGTGCGTTTGACTGTAAAATTCTCTATATTATCTTTACAAAGCACTTAAAAGACACAAGAATAGAGTAACTTGTAAAATTCTCTATCTATCTTTACAAAGGACTTAAAGACACAAGAATAGAGTAACTTGTAAAATTCTCTATCTATCTTTACAAAGGACTTAAAGACACAAGAATAGAGTAACTTGTAAAATTCTCTATCTATCTTTACAAAGTACTTAAAAGACACAACAATAGAGTAACTTTGAAACTATGACATAGTATCATAAGTTCTTTTGTAAACATTATCTTGATATACCTTGATTCGGTGCATTGTGGTTGTACATGGAATGCATCTCCTGTGTATAACGTTGATACAAATAACTGGTAACACTTAAAATGTATGCTTAAGGCTGCAGCTTTTCTTTGAATAAAAATTTCATTTTGTTCGATTTCATTTAAAGATTTCTAATTCATTGTCACTGTAAATGGCCTTTCTTAATCTGCTGCACTTCTTAACTGTGAGGTACTTAAAAGCTCTAGTGTTTTGGTCTGGTCTGTTTGCCTTCAGCGTGAGACAAACAAACCCCAAACAAACAAACAAAAGAATGCTGGCTGATTTCCGTAAAGAGATGTCACTCATACCAACATTACTATCAATGTTCGATGGATGGACCAACATAATAAATATATGGTACTTCTTTTTTTTGACAAGCATGATGACAAGATACATACTAAATGCCAGTCAAAAAATTTTTGACTGCAGAAACCGAGAAACTCTTGTGTGTCAATTCAAAGATTTCACAAACTTATTATTACTGATGCATTGAATCCTTGCACAGAGTTTCATACATATTCTGGTAGAAAAATGTGTGTGCACATGCACACGCATGCATATAATATTGCTATAATTAACATTTAAAAAGAAAAAGACAATGTCTTTCACACGCATGCACACACGTACAAACATAATAAGAACTCATGCTTACATGCATGCACACACACACACAAGCGAAAGTATGATCTCTCTCTCTCTTAATCATTCTCTTTTTTTTTTTTAATATTTAAAATCAGGACAAAATCAGCTGCAAAAGAAACACTTGTTTGTCTTACCTTCTTTCTTTGGAGGTAACGTAATAGGTGGTTGGGTGGGTACTGAAAATACAAAGAAACAAAATATAATGCAATCCAGGTATATTAATATCACACACACACACACACACACACAGAGAAAGAGACAGAGAGTTTCTTTTCTTTCTTTCTGCGTACGCAGACTGATACTCCTGCGGACACTACCTGTACAGACAGGCAGTGGAGTTTTGTGTGTATGACCATTTTTTATCCCACCACTAAGGCAACCATACTCCATCTTAAGGGAGTTTTAAAAATAACTGTGGATAGAGATGTACACACATTAATACAATCGAAAACCGCACATTATCTGGATAAGTGTTTTTTTTTAGGAGGAGGAGGGGGTGGAAGACAAACACTTTTAAACCATTCCATTTCTCATCAAAGCACTTTAGCCTATACATGAAGACTGGGTTCTCTCTCATTATGTCAGCATCAAACATTCTTGCTGACCTCAGACCTTTAAATTTCCAACTCAAAGCAGGTGTCTTCAAGCTAAGTGCTCACAATATTCAACACATAACAACTTTGGCCTTGAGACGCATGACCATCCTGGAAGTGAGGGTTGAAATCCAAGCAGTGGTGTGGAAAAAAAGACAGCAGGAATTATGACCTGTAAACATCCTGGCTCCTTACAGTATGTGTGGAGTTAAGGGCCAAAACACACTTGCAGAGGAGGACTTCTTCCCTGAAGACCTACTGCCATCCAACTCCTCAGAGTTTCCACCTACTGAACAGCTGAATGAAACAGTCACTGTAGAAGAAACTTATGTGTATCTTTCCATCATATCAGAGAAATACCCAACAAGAATCATTCAGTTTTCATAAAGATCTTCAGTGGAAAAGTGCATCACTGACAAGAGGAAGAATCGTATGGTGTCTAGGTTGATACGGTCAACAAGAGGATAAGGCAAACAATCAAACTGAAGGCATTGAAACATTAATCTCTACATAGTCAAGAAATCAGGCACATGCTGGTCATTATCCACATACTTGATAGATGAAAATATAGAAAGTTTGGAATTATTTACCCGCCCTTTTTTACTGTGATTTTTTTCATTCTCCTATTTGAAGAAATGCTAAGCATCTTTTACTTTCAACATCTAATGTGAAATCGACTCTAAAAACACGTGCATGGCACATACCTGTAATTTTGACTGGGGGTTTGTACCCTGTAGAAATTAACAAAAGAGATTATTGTGTCACTGAGTTGTAAAATAAAAACTCAGAAAAAATGATAAAACATCAATTGAACAAGGCATTTCTGTTATGCTGGAATAAGTTCATACCTGGACAAAACGCAGACAAAACCTTGTCCCTCAATCCTCGAAGTTCACTGAACTCCTGGACGGCAAATCGATTTTCCTCCACTGGTTTGCTAGCGATGCCGTCCAGCTCTGTGGTGTCTGTCAGTCCAATACCAATAGCGTAAATGTGGATGTCTTGATCTCGTGCTCTTTCTGCTTCTGGGATGGTCTGCCGTGAGTTGATGTTGGACACACCATCAGTGACAACGATGGCAATGTTGTCAACATTAGGACGGTCACCATTGACTGCTGTGTATACCTCTGTTCTCATGGTTTTGAGAGCATCCGCTGTGTTGGTACTGCCAAACGATAAGGGATTTCATCAATGGCGTTTAAGACTTCTGCCTTTGTGTTGTGGGTGTTGAGATGGAACATGACATGGTCTTCTGTGCTGTAGATGATAACACCCACACGCACGTTACCACTGTCAATGTCGGCAATTTCAAGAAAGTCCTTGACAAAATCCTTCATTAATTCAAGTTTGGTGCTGTCACGCTTGTAGAAGCATCCAGGATGAAGACTAGATCGACCTGAGACCCAGCACAACCTGTAATATGAAAGAAAATATGGATTTTAAGACACTAACCAGGTATCTGTGAGTTGGTTTAACACAGTTTTGAAATCAAAAGAAGAGCCATGTGATTTCCAGCTGATACCACTATCCACAATACTCTGAGTTTTGACTTGGTATTGACATAGAAATAAACCAGCTGGCATTTTTCATAGCTGTTTGTTTTATTTTAATCATTCAGTTCCAGTAAAACGTCACTGTCCGTGACATACCGTTTTAAAAATTTCTTTTCTAAAGCAATATGTTCATGCCCTAAACACATTATTGTATTTCTTATTTTTAATAAAACAAATAAATTTAAAATTCTGAAATGTTTCTGCATCTCAAAAGTATTTCAAATTGCAGAAGATTAGATGGCAGTTGATCTTTTACTACCAGAAGGCATCCAGTCCTGTTGTCTGCATAATAAAATATTTTCAACACCATCTGGAAGTACGATTATGTAGACAGCACTGCATCTGTTATTTTTTGCAAAGGAGTTTCCGCATTCCCCATTAATGTTTTATCTTCTATGAACTAGTAATGAGTCACAATGTATACTGTGATAATCTTTATGTCACAAAACACAGATAAATGGATGTAAATATCATAATTACACTTTCAGGAGTTACTTCATTAAAAAAGAAAAAAAAAAAAAAAGAAATCAGCAGTGGTGAAAATAGCCAAGTCTTTTAATTTTTCAAACTTCCATTTTCAATCAAATATTCAATCATGAAAAGTTGGACCATTCGGCTATGTCAGATGATTATCGTAACATGTAAAAAAAATCTTACTGGAATGTATTACAGGAGAATTAAAAATGTTTAAGTATGGACTTGGAACAGTTATGGAAAAAAAAATCACACGCGCATAACTGAACACCAGAACGGTACCGAAATGTTATGTCTAATTCAAAATTTTTTGTATGATTGTGTTGTCTTGAAAGGAATGCACCATCAAGAAATCAGCTGAAAATATAACAGATATACCACAAACTACCCATTGTTTCTGTAAATAGAATGTGATTGATGGTCATATTGGAATCCTTTCTAAAAAATACATTTGATGTGTGTTATAAAACAAAGTACTATATCTGTCAATCACTCTACCGACTATGTGCTTTCATACCCTAGAACACTTTGGTGAATGCGCGCTAGGTGTATCGCAGCATATCATTCCTCAACCATTGGACCTGATGGTGGGCAATTTGATGAGAGCAGTGTTATAGCTTTATGAGCATTTATTGAACAATTCTGGATACAGTGTAAAATAACATGCAACACACTTAATTGAAGTCACCTGACTTTGTTTCAAAGGGGAAGGGAGAAGAGATGATTTGTCTTTCAACTGTTCCACAAACACACAGACTCCAGATCTCAGTCATATTTTTCAGAACGAGACAGAACCAAAGAAGAGCAAGCAGTTGGAGGTCTTACCTTCCTTTTTAGGAGGCAAAGTAATAGGAGGCAGGGTCGGCACTGAAAATTAAAAACAACAAAATTTAATGCTATTAGCAATATCAATGTAAAATACATGAAAAATGACACATACATATGCACGTGCATGCACGAGCGCACACACACACACACTCACGCGGCAATCACAAAGACACGCATGCATGCGCATGCACACTCACACACACATGTTCACACACACACATACACACACGTGTGCACACAGGCACACGCGTGCACGTACATGCACATCACAGGATGTGTGCGAGCTGTCAGTGCTGGTCCACTTTCTGCAATAATAAAGTTTTTACCTTCAATAAAATGGGGCAATTGGTGAAATAAAAGGAAGTAAATCTAAAAACAACACTATTAAAATGAAACAAAATAACCTTTCACGATATTCAAGAAAACCTAAAAAAAAACAAAACAAAAAAAACCCTGTGGGCATGAATCCTGCTATGATGAACATGTATGGCGTGCTTGAAACTTCAGAATTTACAGAGAAAATGAGGCACATAAACATGGATATTAAAACCATGCATTTGACCACACGCTGCATTGTTTCTAAATGATGCATAAAACATTAAGAGGTGTTAAACTTTTCTTTGTACCATGCATCAGACTGCATGGATGCAGTAACCAATATCTCAAACAATTATACTGAGAGAGAGACACACAGAGAGAGAGAGGAGGGGGGGGGGGGGGGGGGGGGGGGGGCTGGCGTGGAGTTGGAGGGCTTGGATAGGGGAAAAGGTGATAGGTGTCATATAAGGTGTACTGTTTGTCCCACCAGTTGAGATAAGACTACAACCAAACTTCCTATTATAGAATCAGCTCAAACTGGGAAAGTGGCTGCGCCTAGCTCCCTTGGCTTCGGATGGTGTGGGAATAGATATGTGTGTGTGTGTGTGTGTGTGTTCATGTGTGTATGTGATAGCTTTAAAGAGTGGATGCATGTAATCTTCCTTTAAAACAAGTTGTTCAGCAAAGATGCTGTGACAACCCCAATAAGGAGAGAAATCCACTGATGCATTGCATGTGGAATGAAGGTGGACTTTCTGTACTGAGAGTGGTGAAGACATCAAAGGTAACGGAGTTACAGTAGCTATGGGTCTTCTGGACCAAATGTGATATTATACAGGGTGGCAAGTCTGGCCTCCATGCACCAAAAGTCCAGTAAGCCCATTTAAGCTGCCACAGCAGGTCTTCAGATCTTGTGGTCTGGCGGAAGGAAGTTCTGGTAAGTGGTATATCCACCTTGCAGCACATCTCCAGACTTTTCCATTGAGTCAATGCTGGTGCTGGTGGAGGAGATCCAGGCCTGGGCTTGTGTGTTCTAGCAAAGTCAAATGCGGGCAATGTATGTTTATTCCTTGGTTTTCCCACCGCCAGTTTCTAGATTCCTTCGCAGGAAAACCTGGGTCTTGTTTGTGAAGCTTAGCACATTCTTAATATTGGAATACCACTTCAGGTCGGCGATACGATTGATGCCAAGGTATTTTGCTTCAGCCACATTCTGGAGTTGGCGTCCGAGCAGGATGTAGGCCTTCTCCAGGGTTGTTCTGTTCATTGTCAGGTGCAGAGTGTGTCATATTCCACTTTGTTTCCAGGATTCAAGTTTCTCCACATCTTCTTGCGACTTCTCGTTCTGAATAATTGAGAGTTCTTAATGCTGTTGTGACACACAGCCTTGTCAATGAAGAGGCAGTCCATGGAATTCAGACCAGAGGGCAGGTCGTTGACGCACAGCAGGAAAAAGGACAGACCAAGAATGAAGCCCATGGGGATGCCTGAGTGGACGTTGCCGAGTCAGACTTCATATTTCTAACCACGACAGCCTGCAATCGGTCTGTGAGGAAGTTCTCAATTCACTGGCACATCTCCTCAGAGACATGGCTGTGTCACACTTGTTGAAAGCTTTTATGAAATAAAACAATGACGACTTCCTGGCGGCCCTTTTCATTGTTTTGGAAGCCTCCATCAGAAATCCCCAAAGCTGTGATTCACAGGATTAGCCTCTTTGGACCTCATGTTGCTGAGAATATAGAACCTTGTTACCTTCAGCCTAGCTGGCGGTAAGAGAGGAGGGGATGGTGCAGGATGTGAGGCAAGCAAGTGTGAAAAGGAAGAGGGGGTAATCGGGTGAAAAGCATGTTCTTACGAAAAGATCTGTTGATGCTATACACATGTTAATGTTATCTTGTGTAAAGGGTCAAAGTTTGTTTTTTTAATGGGAGGAGGGAGGGGTGGTGGAAGGCAAACACTTTTAAACCATTCCATTTCTCATCAAAGCACTTTAGCCTGTACATGAAGACTGGGTTCTCTCTCATTATGTCAGCATCAAACATTCTTGCTGACCTCAGACCTTTAAATTTCCAACTCAAAGCAGGTGTCTTCAAGCTAAGTGCTCACAATATTCATCACATAACAACTTTGGCCTTGAGACGCATGACCATCCTGGAAGTGAGGGTTGAAATCCAAGCAGTGTGTGTGAAAAAAAAGAAAGACAGCAGGAATTATGACCTGTAAACATCCTGGCTCCTTACAGTGTATGGAGTTAAGGGCCAAAACACACTTGCAGAGGGGGACTTCTTCCCTGAAGACCTACTGCCATCCAACTCCTCAGAGTTTCCACCTACTGAACAGCTGAATGAAACAGTCACTGTAGAAGAAACTTACGTGTATCTTTCCATCATATCAGAGAAATACCCAACAAGAATCATTCAGTTTTCATGAAGTTCTTCAGTGGGAAAGTGCATCACTGTCAAGAGGAAGAATCGTATGGTGCCTAGGTTGATACGGTCAACAAGAGGATAAGGCAAACAATCAAACTGAAGGCATTGAAACATTAATCTCTATATAGTCAAGAAATCAGGCATGTGCTGATCATCATCCACAATACTTGATAGATGAAAATATAGAAAGTTTGGGCAGTTTTCATTATTTACCCGACCTTTTTCACTGTGATTTTTTTTTATTTTCCTGTTTGAAGAAATGCTAAACATCTTTTGCAGACTAGAACTGTTCTTTGAAAATGCAACAGATCAGTTGACAAATTTGTCAAAATAGTTTGCAAATAACCATTGTGTGGTTAGTAAATGAAAATACTTCAAAAAAAAAGGCAGGATTAAAGTTAAACACTGAAAATAATTTTTCTCACCTCTGTTTAATGATGTTTGTGAGTCAGTATAATATTTTATTTCAAACTTGTAAATTGTTGACAAAATGACACCTTTTGCTTTAAACATCTAATGTGAAATTGACTCTAAAAACACGCGCATGGCACATACCTGTAATTTTGACTGGTGGTTTGTACCCTGTAGAAATTAACAAAAGAGATTATTGTGTCACTGAATTGTAAAATAAAAACTCAGAAAAACGATAAAACATCAATTGAACAAGGCGTTTCTGTTATGCTGGAATAAGTTCATACCTGGACAAAACGCAGACAAAACCTTGTCCCTCAATCCTCGAAGTTCACTGAACTCCTGGACGGCAAATCGATTTTCCTCCACTGGTTTGCTAGCGATGCCGTCCAGCTCTGTGGTGTCTGTCAGTCCAATACCAATAGCGTAAATGTGGATGTCTTGATCTCGTGCTCTTTCTGCTTCTGGGATGGTCTGCCGTGAGTTGATGTTGGACACACCATCAGTGACAACGATGGCAATGTTGTCAACATTAGGACGGTCACCATTGACCGCAGTGTATACCTCTGTTCTCATGGTTTTGAGAGCATCCGCTGTGTTGGTACTGCCAAAACGATAAGGGATTTCATCAATGGCGTTTAAGACTTCTGCCTTTGTGTTGTGGGTGTTGAGATGGAACATGACATGGTCTTCCGTGCTGTAGATGATAACACCCACACACGCACATTACCACTGTCAATGTCGGCGATTTCAAGAAAGTCCTTGACAAAATCCTTCATTAATTCAAAAGTTTGGTGCTGTCACGCTTGTAGAAGCATCCAGGATGAAGACTAGATCGACCTGAGACCCAGCACAACCTGTAATATGAAAGAAAATATGGATTTTAAGACACTAACCAGGTATCTGTGAGTTGGTTTAACACAGTGTTGAAATCAAAAGAAGAGCCATGTGATTTCCAGCTGATACCACTATCCACAATACTCTGAGTTTTGACTTGGCATTGACATAGAAATAAACCAGCTGGCATTTTTTCATAGCTGTTTGTTTTATTTAATCATTCAGTTCCAGTAAAACGTCACTGTCCGTGACATGCCATTTTAAAAATTTCTTTTCTAAAGCAATATGTTCATGCCCTAAACACATTATTGTATTTCTTGTTTTTAATAAAACAAATAAATTCTAAAGTTCTGAAATGCTTCTGCATCTCAAAAGTATTTCAAATTGCTGAAGATTAGACAGCAGTTGATCTTTCACTACCAGAAGGCATCCAGTCCTGTTGTCTGCATAACAAAATATTTTCAACACCATCTGGAAGTACGATTATGTAGACAGCACTGCATCTGTTATTTTCTTGCAATGGAATTTCACCATTCCCCATCAACGTTTTATCTTCTATGGACTAGTAATGAGTCACAATGTATACTGTGATAATCTTTATGTCACAAAACACAGATAAATGGATGTAAATATCATAATTACACTTTCAGGAATTACTTCATTAAAAAAAAAAAAAAAAAGAAATCAGCAGTGGTGAAAATAGCCAAGTCTTTCAAATTTTCAAACTTCCCAGTTTCAATCAAATATTCAATCATGAAAAATTGGGCCATTCAGCTATGTCAGAAGATTATCGTAACATGTAAAAAAAAAAGTCTTACTGGAATGAATTACAGGAGAATAAAAAAATAAAAAAATTCAAGTATTGGACTTGGAACAGTTATAAAAAAAAATCATCACACGTGCATAACTGAACACCAGAATGGTACGGAAATGTTATGTCTAATTCAAAATTTTTTGTATGATTGTTGCCTTGAAAAGGAATGTACTGTCCAAGAAATCAGCTGAAAATATAACAGGATATACCACAAACTACCCATTGTTTCTGTAAATAGAATGTGATTGATGGTCATATTGGAATCCTTTCTAAAATATACATTTGATGTGTGTTATTAAACAAAGTACTATTTCTGTCAATCACTCTACCAACTATGTGCTTTCATACCCTAGAACACTTTGGTGAATGTGCACTAGGTGTATCACAGCAAATCATTCCTCAACCACTGGACCTGATGGTGGGCAATTTGATGGGAGCAGTGTTATAGATTTATGAACATTTATTGAACAATTCTGGATACAATGTAAAATAACATGCAACACACTTAATTGAAGTCACCTGACTTTGTTTCAAAGGGGAAAGGGAGAAGCGATGATTTGTCTTTCAACTGTTCCACACAAACACACAGACTCCAGATCTCAGTCATATTTTTCAGAACGAGACAGAATCAAAGAAGAGCAAGCAGTTGGAGGTCTTACCTTCCTTTTTAGGAGGCAAAGTAATAGGAGGCAGGGTGGGCACTGAAAATTAAAACGGACAAAAATTTAATGCCATTAAGCAATATCAATGTAATATACATGAAAAATGACACATACACATGCGTGTGCATGCATGCGCACACACACACATACCCACACACGCACGCGGCAATCACACACGCACGCACGCATGTGCACACAGACACACACACACACACACACATATATTCACACACACAGACACACGTGTGTACATAAGCACACGCGTGCACGTACATGCACATCAATAGGATGTGTGCGAACTGTCAGTGCTGGTCCACTTTCTGAAATAATAAAGTTTTGACCTTCAATAAAAATGGGGAATTAGTGAAATACAAGGAAGTAAATCTAAAAACAACACTGTTAAAAAGAAACAAAATAGCCTTTCAAGATATTCAGGAAAACCTAAAAAGAAAAAAACAAAAACTGTGGGCATGCATGCTGCTATGATGAACATGTATGGTGTGCTGGAAAGTTCAGAATGTACAGAGAAAATGAGGCACATAAACATGGATATTAAAACCATGCATCTGACCACATGCTGCATTGTTTCTAAATGATGCATAAAACATTAAGAGGTGTTATACTTTTCTTTGTACCATGCATCAGACTGCATGGATGCAGTAACCAATATCGCAATCGAACAATTATCTTGAGAGAGAGAGAGAGAGAGAGAGAGAGAGAGAGAGGGGGGGGGTTGCTGGGTGGAGTTGGAGGGCTAGGATAGGGAAAGGAGGTGACAGGTCATATAAGTGTGCGCTCACATGTGTATGTGATAGCTTTAAAGAGTGGATGCATGTAATCTTCCTTTTAAACAAGTTCAGCAAAGATGCTGTGACAACCCCAATCAGGAGACAGATCCACTGATGTATTGTGTGTGGAATGAAGGTGGACTTTCTGTACTGAGAGTGGTGGAAGACATCAAAGGTAACGGAGATACAGTAGCTATGGGTCTTCTGGACCAAATGTGATATTATACAGGGTGGCAAGTCTGGCCTCCATGCACCAAAAGTCCAGTAAGCCCATTTAAGCTGCCACAGCAGGTCTTCAGATCTTGTGGTCTGGCGGAAGTTCTGGTAAGTGGTATACCCACCTTGCAGCTATTCTCCAGACTTTTCCATTGAGTCATGCTGGTGCTGGTGGAAGGGATCTAGGCCTGGGCTTGTGTGTTCTAGCAAAGTCAAATGCGGGCATGTATGTTTATTCCTTGGTTTTCCCACCGCCGGGTTTCTAGATTCCTTCACAGGAAAACCTGTGTCTTGTTAGTCAAACTTAACATATTCTTGATACTAGCATGCCACTTCAGGCTGGCGATACAATTGACACCATATTTTGCTTCAGCCACATTCTGGAGTTGGCGTCCGAGCAGGATGTAGGCCTTCACCAGGGTTGTTCTGTGCCTTGTCATGTGCAGCGTGTGACATATTCCACTTTTGTTCCCAGGATTCATGTTTCTCCACGTCTTCTTGTGACTTCTTGTTCTGAATAATTGGGAGTTCTTAATGCTGTTGTGACACACAGCATTGTCAATGAAGAGGCAGTCTATGGAATTCAGACCAGAGGGCAGGTCATTGATGCACAGCAGGAAAAAGGACAGACCAAGAATGAAGCCCATGGGGATGCCTGAGTGGACGTTGCTGAGTCAGACTTCATATTTCTAACCATGACAGCCTGCAATTGGTCTGTGAGGAAGTTCTCAATTCACTGGCACATCTCCTCAGAGACATGACTGTGTCAAACTTGTGAATAAGGAGGGAATGACAGACCTTGTTGAAAGCTTTTATGAAAATAAAACACAATGATGACTTCCCGACAGCCCTTTCCGTTGTTTTGGAAGCCTCCATCAGAAATCCCAAAAGCTGTGATTCACAGGATCAGCCTCTTTGGTCCCCATGTTGCTGGGGATATAGAACCTTGTTATCTTCAGCGTAGCTGGCGGTAAGAGAAGGAGAGGAGGGGATGGTGCAGGATGTGAGGCAAGCAAGTGTGAAAAGAGAATGTAATCGAGTGAAAAGCATGTTCTTATGAAAAGAATTGTCGATGCTATACACATGTTAATGCTACCTTGCGTAAAGGATCAAAGTTTTTTTTGTTTTTTTTTAATGGGAGGAGGGAGGGGTGGTGGAAGATAAAACTTTTAAACCATTCCATTTCTTGTCAAAGCATTTTAACCTGTACATGAAGACTGGGTTCTCTCTCATTATGTCAGCATTGAACATTCATGCCGACCTCAGACCTTTAAATTTCCCACTCAAAGCAGGTGTCTTCAAGCTAAGTGCTCACAATATTCATCACATATCAACTTTGGCCTTGAGACGCATGACCATCCTGGAAGTGAGGGGTGAAATTCAAGCAGTGGTGTGGAAAAAAAAAAAAAAAGACAGCAGGAATTATGACCTGTAAACGTCCTGACTTCTTAGAATGTATGGGATTAAGGGCCAAAACGCACTTGCAGAGGGGGACTTCTTCCCTGAAGACCTACTGCCATCCAACTCCTCAGAGTTTCCACCTACTGAACAGCTGAAGAAACAGTCACTGTAGAAGAAATTTAAGTGTATCTTTCCATCAGAGAAGTACCGAACAAGAATCATTCAGTTTTCATGAAGTTCTTCAGTGGGAAAGCACATCACTGACAATAGGAAGAATCGTATGGTGTCTAGGTTGATATGGTCAACAAGAGGATAAGGCAAACAATCAAACTGAAGGCATTGAAACATTAATCTCTACATAGTCGAGAAATCAGGCATACGCTGGTCATCATCCACAATACTTGATAGATGAAAATAAAGAAAGTTTGGACAGTTTTTCATTATTTACCCAACCTTTTTCACTGTGATTTCTTTATTTTCCTATTTGAAGAAATGCTAAGCATCTTTTGCAAACTAGAACTGTTTCTTGAAAATGCAACAGATCAATGTTTGTCAGATTTGTCAAAAATAGTTTGCAAATTACCATTGTGTGGTTAGTAAATGAAAATACTTCAAAAAGTTTGGAGGAAAAAAAGGCAGGATTAAATTTAAACATTGAAAATCATTTTTCTCACCTCTCTGTTTAATGATGTTTGTGAGTCATATAATATTTTATTTCAAACTTGTAAATTGTTGACAAAATGTCACCTTTTACTTTTAACATTTGATGTGAAATTGACTCTAAAAACATGTGCATGGCACATACCTGTAATTTTGACTGGTGGTTTGTACCCTGTAGAAATTAACAAAAGAGATTATTGTGTCACTGAATTGTAAAATAAAAACTCAGAAAAACGATAAAACATTCAATTGAACAAGGCGTTTCTGTTATGCTGGAAATAAGTACATACCTGGACAAAACGCAGACAAAACCTTGTCCCTCAATCCTCGAAGTTCACTGAACTCCTGGACGGCAAATCGATTTTCCTCCACTGGTTTGCTAGCGATGCCGTCCAGCTCTGTGGTGTCTGTCAGTCCAATACCAATAGCGTAAATGTGGATGTCTTGATCTCGTGCTCTTTCTGCTTCTGGGATGGTCTGCCGTGAGTTGATGTTGGACACACCATCAGTGACAACGATGGCAATGTTGTCAACATTAGGGCGGTCGCCATTGACTGCTGTGTATACCTCTGTTCTCATGGTTTTGAGAGCATCCGCTGTGTTGGTACTGCCAAAACGATAAGGGATTTCATCAATGGCGTTTAAGACTTCTGCCTTTGTGTTGTGGGTGTCGAGATGGAACATGACATGGTCTTCTGTGCTGTAGATGATAACACCCACACGCACGTTACCACTGTCAATGTCAGCGATTTCAAGAAAGTCCTTGACAAAATCCTTCATTAATTCAAAGTTTGGTGCTGTCACGCTTGTAGAAGCATCCAGGATGAAGACTAGATCGACCTGAGACCCAGCACAACCTGTAATATGAAAGAAAATATGGATTTTAAGACACTAATCAGGTATCTGTGAGTTGATTTATCATGGTGTTGAAATCAAAAGAAGAGCTGTGTGATTTCCAGCTGATATCACTATCCACAATACTCGAAGATTTGACATGGTATTGACATAGAAATAAACCAGATGAGATTTTTCATAGCTGTTTGCTTTAATTAATCAATCAGTGTCACTGTCCATGCCCTTAAAAAAAAATTTTTTTTTTAAAGCATTATGTTCATGCCCTAAACACATTGTTGTATTTCTTATTTTTAATAAAACAAATACATTCTAAAATTCTGAAATGTTTCTGCATCTCAAAAGTATTTCAAATTGCAGAAGATTAGATGGCAGTTGATCTTTTACTACCAGAAGGCATCCAGTCCTGTGTCTGCATAATAAAATATTTTCAATACCATCTGGAAGTACGATTATGTAGACAGCACTGCATCTGTTATTTTTTGCAAAGGAGTTTCCACATTTCCCATCAATGATTTATCTTCTATGAACTAGCAGTGAGTCACAATGTATACTGTGATAATCCTCATGTCACAAAACACAGATAAATGGACATAAATATCATAATTACACTTTAAGGAATTACTTCATTAAAAAAAAAAAAAAAAGAAATCATCAGCAGTGGTGAAAATAGCCAAGTCTTTCAATTTTTCAAACTACCAGTTTCAATCAAATATTCAATCATGAAAAACTGGACCATTCGGCTATGTCACAAGATTATCATAACATGTAAAAAAAAAAATCTTACTGGAATGGATTACAGGAGAATTAAAAATTTTTAAGTATGGACTTGGAACAGTTATGGAAAAAAAAAATCACATATGCATACTGAACACTAGAACGGTACGGAAATGTAAAGTCTAATTTAAATTTTTTGTATGATTGTTGCCTAAAAAGGAATGTACCGTCCAAGAAAATAGCTGAAAATATAACAGGATATACCACAAACTACCCATTGTTTCTGTAAATAGAATGCGATCGATGGTCATATTGGAATCCTTTCTAAAAAAATACATTTGATGTGTGTTATTAAACAAAGCACTATTTCTGTCAATCACTCTACCGACTATGGGCTTTCATATTCTAGAACACTTTGGTAAATGTGCGCTAGGTGTATCAAAGCAAATCATTCCTCAACCATTGGACCTGATGGTGGACAATTTGATGGGAGCAGTGTTATAGATTTATGAGCATTTATTGAATAATTCTGGATACAGTGTAAAATAACATGCAACACACTTAATTGAAATCACCTGACTTTGTTTCAAAGGGGAAAGGGAGAAGCGATGATTTGTCTTTCAACTGTTCCACAAACACACACGCTCCAGATCTCAGTCATATTTTTCAGAACGAGACAGAATCAAAGAAGAGCAAGCAGTTGGAGGTCTTACCTTCCTTTTTAGGAGGCAAAGTAATAGGAGGCAGGGTGGGCACTGAAAATTAAAACGGACAAAAATTTAATGCCATTAAGCAATATCAATGTAAAATACATGAAAAATGACACACACACATGCGCGTGCATGCATGCGCGCGCGCACACACACACACACACGCGCATGGCAATCACACACACATACACGCACACGTATGCACACTCACACACATATTCACACACACTGACACACGTGTATACATAGACGCATGCAGCACATACACACACATCAATAGGATGTGTGCAAGCTGTCAGTGCTGGTCCACTTTCTGCAATAATAAAGTTTTGACCTTCAATAAAAATGGGCAATTAGTGAAATAAAAGGAAGTAAATCTTAAAACAACACTGTTAAAAAGAAACAAAATAACCTTTCAAGATATTCAGGAAAACCTGAAAAAAAAAAAACTGTGGCCATGCATGCTGCTATGATGAACATGTATGGCATGCTTGAAAGTTTAGAATTTACAGAGAAAATGAGGCACATAAACATGGATATTTAAAACCATGCATTTGATCACACGCTGCATTGCTTCTAAATGATGCATAAAACATTAAGAGGTGTTGTACTTTTCTTTGTACAATGCATTAGACTGCATGGATGCAGTAACCAATATCTCAATCAAACCATTATCTGAGAGAGAGAGAGAGAGAGAGAGAGAGAGAGAAAATGTTGCTGGGGATGAGATGGAGGGCTAGGATAGGATAGGGAAAGGAGGTGATAGGTGTCATATAAGGCGTACTGTACTGCTTGTCCCACCATCTGAAGAGATAAGACTACGACCAAACTTCCTATTATAGAATCAGCTCATCCTTGGAAAGTGGCTGCGCCTAGCTCCCTCGGCTTCGAATGGTGCAGGGACAGATATGTGTGCGTGTGTGAGTGCGCGCTCGCGTGTGTATGTGATAGCTTTAAAGAGTGGATGCATGTAATCTTCCTTTAGAAAAAGTTATTCAGCAAAAGATGCTGTGACAACCCCAAATCAGCAGACAGTTCCACAGATGTATTGTGTGTGGAATGAAGGTTGGCTTTCTGAACCGAGAGTGGTGGAAGAAGACATCATAGGCAACGGAATTACACTAGCTACGGCTCTTCTGGACCCAGTGTGATATTATACCTGGTGCCAAGTCTGGCCTACATGCACCAAAATTCCAGTAAGCCCATTTAAGCTGCTAAAGCAGGTTCTCAGATCTTGTGGTTGGGCGGAAGTTATTGCAGTACGTCTCCAGACTTTTCCATGGAGTCAATGCTGGTGCTGGTGGAGGGGATCCAGGTCTGGACTTGTGTATTCTAGCAAAGACAGATGCAGGCAATGTATGTTTATTCCTTGGCTTTCCCACTGCGGGTTTCTAGATTCCTTTGTAGGAAGCCCAGGGTCTTGTTAGTCAAACTTAGCATATTCTTGATATTGGCATGCCACTTCAGGCTGGCGATACAATTGACACCATGATATTTTGCTTCAGCCACATTCTGGAGTTGGCGTCCGAGCAGGATGTAGGCCTTCACCAGGGTTGTTCTGTGCCTTGTCATGTGCAGAGTGTGACATATTCCACTTTCGTTCCCAGGATTCACGTTTCTCCACGTCTTCTTGCGACTTCTTGTTCTGAATAATTGGGAGTTCTTAATGCTGTTGTGACACACAGCATTGTCAATGAAGAGGCAGTCTATGGAATTCAGTCCAGAGGTGGGTTGTTGATGCACAGCAGGAAAAAGAACAGACCCAAGAATAAAGCCCATGGGGATGCCTGAGTGGACACTGCCGAGTCAGACTTCGTATTTCTAACCACGACAGCCTGCAGTCAGTCTGTGAGAAAGTTCTCAATTCACTGGCACATCTCAGAGATTTGACTGTGTCAAACTTGTGAATAAGGAGGGAATGACAGACCTTGTTGAAAGCTGTTATGAAATAAAACACAATGATGACTTCCTGACGGCCCTTTCTGTTGTTTTGGAAGCCTCCATCAGAAATCCCAAAAGCAGTGATTCACAGGATTAGCCTCTTTGGTCCCCATGTTGCTGGGGATATAGAACCTTGTTATCTTCAGCATAGCTAGCGGTAAGAGAGAGGGGATGGTGCTGGATGGATGTGAGGCAGGCGAGTGTGAAAATGAAAGGGTGTAATCGGGTGAAAAGCATGTGCGCACACACACAAACAAGCTTGGACAGATCACATTAAAAGAATTACTCGTAACTTTAATATCTAGATGGGCTACTTATTCATGTCACACCCCCCCTCCCCCCACATGCACACACACAGACACACAAACGTGTAGACTGTAAGGTAAAGTTATGCAGATAGATGGCACATTTCCTTTCTATCAATTCCAAAATACACAGATTTTGTAGGGGAAAAAAACTGGAAAAGAGAACTGTAACAACAAATAAATGGTTGCAAATTAACACACAAATAAAAGTAACAGAAACATAGAGATACCTGTTATATCTGGTTGGTAGCCTGCGAATGAATTGTGAAGCATTTATTATTTTCTTCCTACTGTCAGATACTAACAACATGAAGATGTGTGCAAATTCCAAAAGAAAAACGAACCCAATAGGTACAGCAAAGAAGAAGTCATACATTTTCTCTTAAGGGCACAAAAAGCAAACTGAATCATTTTGTAGAAACCTGCCCAGCCTCATACATTCTTCTGTAAATACGTGAACATGTGCATTTAGACATGAGTGTCATGAACAACGGAGGGTTCTGTTGTGTAATATGCCCCCCATCCCCCTCTTCAGTCCTCTTCCCTCAGCTACTCTTGACAGGAAAACAAAATGACAGTTTACGTAGTTTATGATGAAAGATCAGATATTGGTTAGTTTCAACAAAGTGGAAAAATTCCCAAACTGAAAATTTTGGCAGGGTCGACGGTTGTAGCTTTCTAAACATTTCTTCTGGAGACATATTGTATCACTATCTTTTTCAGTATCATCAACATCACTATCACTGTTGTGTTATATATAACGATTAGGCAATGTAGTTGCTTTGGCATCAGTTGACAGGAACCCTCCGATCAAGGTCTTACGAAACAGGGACATATGCAAAGTGGGCAAGTAAATACCAGTCTCCAAAAGAGTGTTAAAGAAACACTGGAACTAGGAACCATGTAGGAGAATAGTGGAAAATTCATCTCAGTAAGAACTGGGTTTTCTGTCTACGCCCAAACATTTTTGTGTTTTCAGGAACTACATAGTATTCATTTCAGATTGTTTGCTGCTCTTGTCGGGGAGATTTGTTAAAAACATCTGATAATGTGATAACAAAGATATATAAATAGCGTAGATATTTACCCTTGGTTATTTTCAATGGAAAAGAACTATCAATGCTATAGATTTATTCAAATATTTTTTTGTAAAGGGTCAAAGTTACTGAACACAAGATAAATATTTTTTTTGTTGAAAAACATCCAGTTACTCTGATTCAAATCATCATTAACAATATGGTGTACTCATAATAACATTTCTGCCTTTACCTTATGACAGGGTTCTTCTTGTTACGTCAACATCAAAACATTCTTGCTGACTTGAGAGCTGTAGCCTCTGTGCTTTCCTGTGTAAGCATCCAACAGTGGGTAAAATCACTACCCTTTTTTCTGTTTGAAGATCCAAGCGCTGAAAATAATGTGCAATGGTTGCCCATGTAAAAGACGTCGATGCACATCCATGTGAGATCAAAAAAGAAATCACGAAGATATTATAAATTTCTTTGAACAATATCTCCTCGTCTTCCAGAGTCAAACTAAAGCAAAGAAAAAGGTGCAGGTAGTGAGTACTCCGTATTTTCCTGCCAAACATTAATGAGCTAATTTAAAAGATTTTCAGTTATTTGCTTATGGAAACTGTGATTCTATTATCACCTGGACCTAAAGGAATGCCTGACCTGCTGCATTAGAGAAGTGTCCCAATGCACTTGAGGTGCTCCCTAAACCTGATAAGATCAGCATGGAGAAACGTGATATTAGCAATAAATGGATGACAGGTGGTGAAATGCACATTCCAAATGACCAGAACATGAACGAATATCTTCATCTCATCATGTCAGTAAGGTTGACTAAATACTTGACAGAAAATGGGGAATAATGAGTACCTGGATGTGTTAGTCCAGGGTTTGGCTGTGCAGGTGCAAGCCATATGATTTGCCAAGCTGTCTGAAAAGCTGTAGAAAAGAGATCTGGAGATGATGTGGCCAGGGTCTGGAAATGCTTACGGATCAGTGCCACACACAGATGATTCAACTGGCACTTGAGATGAGATATGTCATATTTCAAAGACCATCCAACCAATGATGAAGTACTTTTATGACCTCACAGTGAAAATAGATTTTAAAGGCATACACAACAGACTGGATAGGTCTGGAAGTTGGCATAGCTATAGACTGCCAAATTTCTTCAATACTGTTTGTGTTGGCAATGGATGTCACCTTGAAGGCAAACAATGAGCAGCACTGGTTTTGCAGAACTCTGAAATAGATGTCAAATGTCATATCTAAAGGCCTCTGTGGATGACGCAATAGCCAATATCAACAAGGAAGACAAAACATGTGGGTGACGCAATAGCCAATATCAACAAGGAAGACAAAACATGCGAAGTTAAAAAGTGGTCTCAATTTTCTTGTGTAAACTCTGTAAATTATGAATACCTAAGAACCTACATAGTTGTATATACGTCGCTGAAGTCATAAAAATTAATGTATTCTATTCATTACAACTGTGTTGGGCTGAGAAGCCCATATTTTCTCTAAATCTGGTATTTTGCACAATAGTTAATCTTGGCGCCATTTGAATTGTCTGACGAACAACCGTAACTGATTCTTGATTTTGCAGAAAGTATGAGAGAATCCACAGAATCTGAGAACGCGCATTGAAAGTAAAGTCCATAAGCTCTCATCTCTCATATATTGCATGCCTATGATCTTTTCTACACAGGCTTGCGACTATACGAAATGACCTGCAATTCCTGCGACCTATGGTTCCACCACGAATCCTGTTGGATCCTCAGAGTATGAAGCCCTGAGTCACCCTACGGTAGCATGGGTTTGCCCTCGCTGTGTGACAGTGTGAACTGCGACAGCTTCACGTTCAGAAGCTATGAGCTGGACTGTACCAGCCACTACCTTCCCCTGCAACGTCTCTCAACTGTTGACTCTCTATCCTCGTCTGACCTATTTTCACCTCCCCATGCCAGTAGCCCCAAGTTGACAGTTGACCTTCATTCATCAATTCGTCGAACCACACAACTACTAAGTCCTCTTGCGCCAGATCTGCTGAATCATCAGTGTTTGAGCTCCATAAGAAAACCAACCTCCGTATCATCAATGTCAACTGCCCAGAGCATCAACGTGAAGAAGCAAGAGCTTGCAGCTGTATTACAGTACGTCAAGCCTGATATTGTATGTGGTACAGAGTCGTGTTCCACGGCATTAAACCAGGGAAGCAACCGGCCAAAGATCACATTAAATCAGCAGAGGTTGTTCCCCGATTCATATGATGTTTACCGGAATGACCGCGCCACGGATGGAGGCGGCGTCTTCATCATCGTACACAAGTCGCTCACCTCCTCTGAACAACCCCAGCTTGTGATGGATTGCGAAATCGAGTGGGTGAAAGTCAAGCTGAAGAACCAGAAGGACCTCCATGTAGGCGCGTTCTACATGGCAGAGAGGCACAACCTCAACCAGCTCCACCGCTCCCTAAACTTGCTAACTGAAGACGGCAGAAAGCAACGAGAGGTCATTTTTTTAGCCGGCGACTTCAACTGCCCAGCCCGTGGTAAGAACATACTTGACCTGGTCTTTACATCCCACCCCCACCTTGTTAAGTCCTCTGTTAGCATCCCAGGTGTGTCCGACCACGACATTGTCTGTACCGACTTCAACACTAAGCCGCAAGTCAGTCACCCACCAGAAAGCACGCAAGTGTCTCAAGTTCAAGCAGGCTGACAGGGAGCATATGAAGAAGGACATGGTCGATGCAGCGCACATCGTGGAAGAGGAACACAGAGCGGAGAAAGAGATGTGAACACCCTGTGGACTACGTTCAAGACCCTCCTCGCTGACTCTATAGAACAGAACGTCCCCTCCTTCATGCTGAAATGGTCTTCTTCCCTGCCATGGCTGACAGCGCCCCTTCGGAAGCTGCTGAAGCGTAAGAAGAGACTTTTTAAAGCGTGCGAGAGCTTGCAAGGAATGGTCCCCCTACAGGAAATCCAGAAGTACTGCAGAGATGAGTTATGGCGTGCAGAGTGCAGTACATCAACAAACCACCTCAGGGAGGGACTCGACCAGAATAACACCAAGCTATTCTGGCGCTACATCAAGTCCAGGAAGCAAGAACTCTATAGGAGTTGCCCCGCTGAAGGAGAAGGGACAGCTGCACAGCGATAGCCAATCTTAAGCCAACATCTTACTGCGCCAATTCAAATCAGTCTTCACCAAGACCACCACTACTACATTACCCAACTTAAAACCTCCCTCCGCCCACGTACAGCCCATCACAGTTTCTGCCCCTGGTGTGGCCAAGCTGCTATGCGACCTCAAAGTTAATAAGGCACCTGGTCCAAACAACTTACCCAATATTGTCTTGAAGACCCTTGCTGACAGCATTGCACCCCCCTCCCCCCTCCCCCGACACTCATCTTCCAAGCCTTGCTGGACTCCGGATGCCTTCCGCAAGATTGGCTTGGAGCCAACATCACATGCGCATTCAAGAAGGGCGACCGTCACTCCCCCGGCAACTATAGACCCATCTCTCTCACTTCAGTTCCCTGTAAGATCCTGGAACAACACTAGCATGTTGCCACATCATGAACCACCTTGACTCCCACCAAATCTTGACCTCTCTCTCAACGATGGGCTTCCGAGCTGGCTACTCTATCGAACCCCAGCTCCTGACCACAACACAAGATCTCCTGTCTTCATATGACCGGGAAAGCAAGTAGACATGGTGATCTTAGACTTCTCCAAGGCCTTTGACAACCGTTCCCCATGACCGACTACTTCATAAGCCATCCCACTACGGCATTACTGGCCGCATCCATTCCTGGCTGAAGTGTTTCCTTATGGAACGCTCCATGCAAGTTGAGGTTGAGGGCACCTCATCAAATTCTACGACAGTGGATTCTGGGGTTCCGCAGGGTACCGTGTTAGGCCCACTCTTGTTCCCTGTGCCACATTAACAACCTCCCGGAGGCAGTCCAATCCCAAGTGCGTCTCTTCGCAGATGACTGCCTCATCTACGAGGAGATCAACAACTTCAGAGCCAGACCACTGACTCTTCAAGAGGACCTGAAGAGTCTGGAACAGTGGGCAGAGCGATGATGGGGACAAATGCGTTTCAACGCCACGAACTGCCGTACGGCCTACGTCATGAGAACAAATGCTGCAAACGTTCTTCCTGGCAAACTCTTCTTCTCTATACTTCACTCCCTGACAACACAATTCTCAATACAACAAGTCTCCACCCACCCTACTTGGGGTCTTCATTTCTCTGTAGATCTGTCATGGTAACCCACCACATCAAACTACATCATAACGAAAGCCAACTGTACCCTTGGTTTCTTACGCCATAACCCTTCAGACTCTGCCCCCCATATTGCAGACGCGCACGCCTTCCTCACCTCACCCCTAGTCAGACCCCTGTTTGGAGTATGGGAGCGATGGGACATCTGCAAAGTCCCTTATGAGCAAACAGGAATTGACAAGGCTGGGAACTTACAGCTACAGCACCCAGTGGCACAGTACGTTTCATTGCACAAGGATTCATAAATCACAGAGCCCCTGGCTTTGTAAACGGGCCTTCCTGAGGAACATGATGAGCCCCTACCCTCCAGGAACACCACGTGAGAGCCTGCGCCGATGAACCACCTTTACACAACAAGGTGGTTGCGGGGTGGGTGCCAGCAATCCCTCCTGAGCAGTTCCTTTGTGCCTAAACAACCTGGCCAATGCATCTGCCGTCCGCGAGAAGAGCGGGGGGGGGGGGGGGGGGGGGGGGGGTTTTTTGGTGTTGGGGGGGGGGGGGGGTGTTCGGGGGGGGGATTTTTTGTGGGGGGGGGTAAGTCAGTTCATGGGGGGGGGGGGGGGGGGGGGGGTCTTCTCCAGTGGTCAGACCAGGGAGACTACACAACACAACGACAGGTGCTACACAGTTCCAACACTGCAGCCAGAGCAGTACAAACAATCGTTTTTTTCTCGGCCGCCCCGAGCCCGCATTACGTGGAATCAACCCAACAATCGTTTTTTTCCACACACGACCCTCATTATTCCCGGTGGATCCACCCACTTCCCCCACTGGCCCTTGGTTACGCTCTGCCATTCTGAGTGACCACAAAGGTCTAGTCACTACTTGCGGCTTGCCACGAAGGTGGTGCGCCCCCACACACCAAGCCCCGCCACACCACCATGCACACCCCCCCACCACTAATTTTTCGCGGACCCCCCCGCCCACACCCCCCCCCCCCCCCCCGATTGCAAATCAACATCAGATCCTGGATGCAGCACACGTGACACCACCAGCCTCCTGGTGCTTTGCAACAGAAGATAACTCCCACGACGGGCCCGACGTACCTCTCACCCTGACGAACATGCTCCGCCACTCTTTGTTGATTGCTCCGAGTTTTGATCTTAAATTGGCCGTTTTAAAATAAAAAAAAAAAAAATACCCGAACATACGAAATCTGGACTTTTCCCGCTTCGCAATCTTCTTCTTAATGATCCCCATTTTCTAGCTATACAAGCAACTAAAGTGCATAAAATTCAGATCCATAAAATATCATCATGGCACCATTCGAATACGCATAGTTATTCAAAAATCGTGTTCGCAAGGGCCTGTTGCCGCTGGGTGCTGCCACGCCCGTTGGTTTCCGCTCCAATTTGCAACACCAAGTTCTGTCCGCCACGTAGCATTGGAATTAGTCCACTGAACGCCGTTATCTACCTCCCCCGAGAGCCACCGCCCGTCTATTGAACCCCCAACCTCCCAGCTTATTCTCCCGGCGTTTGCCCTATACCCATTTTCACTAGCAGCTACATGACTTCACAGTGCCGTCTGTTACTCACTCGCGCTCACCCCACCACCCGTAAAACGTGGGTTAATATCGGGCTTCCCCACCAGACACCTACCTCCAGTCCCCCCCAGGTGTTACCTTTGTGTAATCTGTGTCGGGGGACTATGTGCTATTGCGTTTTATCTTGCGCCAGTTCTGGGCTTTCACCTCTCATTATACAATCTGTCATTTGGGTGATACTGTCTCCCGTAATTCATTTGTTTATGGTCATGTCTAGTCTCTCTATGCAGCTTTATCGACTGTATTTAATATCATTCCGCTTTTTTTTGAGTTTGCCAGACAGTTGTGCGCTTTCGCATAGCACAAATTTTGTCATTTACTATGTTACTACGTGCTACCTCTGTTCCTTGTACAGGCCCAATTTTGATCTAGCACTGTCTTCTCTGCTTTAAGGGCCAGGGTCGCCTTTATATATAATCCAATACCCTGCGGCGCTGCGTTGAGTGAGGTGTAGATACATAGCTTCGTACCACGCCATAGTGTTCACACATCAAAATGACAGGTGAATGTTCGTGATATGTCGCCCTGAATATTGTATGGCGGAGAAGCGTTCCCTGGTCGCGAGTGCTGGTGTAGAGGGGAGGCAGAAGCAGGCTCAGTGCGCTGATGCAATAGATAGTCTCCCCAGGGCACCAAGTGTACCCTAGGTTTCACTAGCTCCTTGTCATGAAACAGAAGTAAAAAAGGAAAACTCTACGTTGAGTTCCTCCATGTCTTCTTGACACTGCACCTCATGTCACCTTCGGTCTCCTGCACTCGACTACAATTATCACACTGCCTGTCTCAACGCCGCACACGCTTCCCTTGTCCCCCTTGCTCCTCCAGCGCCACATCTATCAGGCGAACTACTGTATAGATACTCTTAGTCCTGTCTGTGAGTAAGCCTCTATAGGTGAGTGTTACCTATCTTATTACACATGTGGTCTAATAATTTAGACGCTGAGATTTTGAACCTTTCACCAGTCCGATGTGAACCGACCTCAAGCTCAGGTGCTCACATTCAAGATTCGTCCGCTGCGATTCTGACTGGTGGTTTTGTATCTTGTTGAAACAGCAAAACCCCGTTTAGAAAAAGAGGGTTTCGCCGATGTTTCTGATTCGTAAATAAAAACAAAAAATGAACAGGGACAAACATTCCTAAGAAACAAACTGTTTTGCTGTGGTTATGTGACACAACCTGTACAAATCAGAAATCCTTGTCCTCTTCTGAACCCGGCACTCTATCGGAGTTCACTGAAGCTCTTGAACAAGCGCAAACCGAAGTTTCTGCTTTCCACTAGAGGTTTTCGGGCAATGGCCAAGCCGATCCGAGCTCTTCCTGGCTGTCACGCTTTGTCGTGGGTTTGGTTCCATGTCCCGATTAT
>JADBJO010020722.1:0-2500 GCA_016801955.1 Conus betulinus
GAGAGAGAGAGTTGAGAAGAGACGACAGACAGGCAGACAGACAGACAGATGGGACAGAACAGACAGACAGAGAGAGAGAGAGCTGAGGAGGAGGAGAGCAGAGGAGCGTACCCTTTCAAGTACATGTGTAGGAATTATTGCTGAAGGATTAAGAAAAACGATCAATGGATGAGAGAGAGAGAGAGAGGGGGGGGGTGAGACAGACAAACAGACCGACAGAACAGACAGAACAGACAGAAGCGCAGAGAGGTATCTAGCAAGTAATCATATTGTAGAATTATTGATAAAAGGGACGAAAGAAAAAAGATAAATGGAGAGAGAGAGGGAGAGGAGAGAGAGAGAGGAGGAGAGGAGAGAGAGGAGAGAGATGAGAGAGAGATTCGAGAGAGAGAGAAAGAGAGAGGACGAGAGAGTGATGAGATGAGAGGAAGGGAGGGAAGGGGGAGGGAAAAGTGTATCTTCAAGTGACATATATAGAATTATTTGCTTAACAAGGGACAAAGAAAAAAGTGGCAATGGGAGAGATGAGAGAAGAGGGGGGGGGGGGAAGGGACAGACAGGACAGACAGCAAAAGACGACAGAGAGACGAAGAGCGTATATACCAAGTAAATCATATTGTAAGAATTATTGGTTAAAGGAACGAAGGAAAAAAGATGAATGGAGAGAGAGAGAGGAGAGAAGAGAGAGACAGAGGCCCAGAAGGAAGACGACCCGAGGAGAGCTCGCTCCTGAGAGAGAAGCTGCAGAGTCGCCAGCGCCAGCAACAGACCAAGGAGCATCAAACCGGGCAGACGGACAGTATACGGGGGAGAACAGAGTAAGAACAAATCGGGACGTGAAGAGAGAGAGAGAGTTGAGGACGAGAGACAGAGAGAGAGAGAGAGCGGTATCTTCAAAGGGATATATGTAGAAGTAATTTGAATACAGGACCAAAGAAAAACGTTAAATGGAGAGATGAGAGAGAGGGAGGGGGGGGGGGGGCAGACAGAGAGACAGACAGGACAGGACAGACAGACAGAGAGCGTATCTTACAACGTTACGTCATATGTAGGAATTATTCTTGATTTAAAAGGACGAAGAAAAGATGAATGCGAGAGAGAGAGAGATGGGAGAGAGAGAGAGAAGAGAGAGAGAGAGACAGACGACAGACAGACAGACAGACAGAAAGGCAGACACAGAGAGAAGATAGGGAGAGAGGAAGGAGAGTCCGGAGCGGAGCGGAGGAGAGAGACGAGAGAGAGAGAGAGAGAGAAGACAGACAAGACAGACAGACAAGACAGGACCGACAGACAGACAATCAGACAGACGGACAGACAGACAGACAGACAGAGAACAAACCCGTTTCCCTACCATTTTTTCCCATCCCACCCCTGGTCCCCCTTCACCGCACCTCAGTCAAAAACACATCTCTCCATGCTTCAAATCAAAGTCTGTTTGGTGGTGTGGGCCCGTGAAGGGAATGAATTTGTCTGACGACGACAAAGGAACAAACAAGGCGCCATGTTCTTTGAGGGGAGGACAGGAACCAACAAAAGACACACAGCTTCTTGTTTCTTTGTTATTTTTTTGTTTTTTGTTTTTTTTTTCCACCACTATGGGGGGGAAAAATGTTCACTGTTGTTGCCTGAGGGGGTTTTAAGGGGCGAAAAAGAACACTGTTCTGTTTTTTTTTTGTTTTTGTTTGAGTTTGTTTTGTTGTTTTGGTTTGGTTTTTGTTTTTTTTGGGGTTTCTTTTTTGTTGTTTTTTTTTTGGAGGGGGGGGGGGGGATTCTCTTTTCTTCTTTTTTTTTTTCTTTATTTTTTTCTCTTCCTCGGCCCAATTTCCTTTACTGACTTGGTTTTTTGATGTTTTGTGCTTGCTGGTCTGATGGTTATTGCAAAATTCTCTCTCTCTCTCCTCTCTCTCTCCTCCTCTCTCTCTCTCTCTCTCTCTCTCTCCTCAACACACACACACACACACAACACACACACACACACACACACACACACACACACACACCACACACAAAGGCATGCACCGCACGCACACACACCACACACACACACACACACACACAACACACACACACACACACACCACACACACACACACACACGCACGCGCGCGCGCACACACAACACACACACACACACACACACACACACACACACACACACAAACACACACACACACACACGATATATTATATATATATATATAGATATATATATATAAGAGAGAGAGGGGAGAGAGAGAGAGAGAGAGAGAGAGAGTATGTCATGTTAATCTTATCATTGTCAATCTACACTGATGGATTGCTAAATAGATAATCTGAAACTGATGAAACATTTATGATTTCCGTGATTTTAAAAACTGAAAAGAATCTCTGATACATTGTTTAAAAAAAAAAAAAAAAAAAACAACAACTCCCAGTCCACATTGAAAACAAAAAAACAAGTCCACATAAAAATTCATTGCTTTTCTGACGACTCTAAAGCCTTAACTTGATTTTCTGCACA
>JADBJO010020722.1:22500-30841 GCA_016801955.1 Conus betulinus
CAGACAGACAGAGGGCAGGCAGACAGACAGACAGACAGACAGACAGACAGACAGACAGACAGACAGACAGACAGAGAGAGAGAGAATTCTGACTCAGGTTTCTTCGGACAAAGCTCTTTACCGAAGGGGAGCGGCCTTGTAACTGGACAAAGCTGCCCAATCTAAGTGACACCAACCTCACCCTAACTAACTTTTGATTAATTAAGTCCCCCCTCCCATTTTCCCTCATTCCTCACACTCCCCTCCCCACCCCTCCCCACCCCCTTTTCCTTTTTTTTTTTGTCCCCAACCCCGGGACCCGAGGTCACGTGATTTGAGGAGAGGTAGTTTATGGCAACATCCAACTCATAATTAAAATCATAACTCACATTTATGCACCATTACTTCCTGGGACATAGTGAGGCAGAAACTTTCAGATTTGTTTTGTTTGTGGATGCATGTTCCGCTGTTTATTACACTAAATCATCCTTTAATTCATCAAAACCAAACTTGATACAAGAATTCACCAAATGACTTTAAAACATATCGCTACCTCGTGGTGGAATGAAAAATTATCAATTAAGAACTGGGTCAGGTGACCGCCCACGCCCAATCAAAAATATAATCTTACACCCGCCGCACCCCCCGTCGGATTCAGGACTATCTTTTTACGGGAAAGTGAACAAATATTCAGTTAGGAATTCAGGCTGCTCAGGTCTTTCTGTTTGTTGTTTACTGGCAGAATAGATCGTGATACCATATCTGACAATTCTCCTCTCTCTCTCTCTCTCTCTCTCTCTCTCTCTCTCTCTCTCTCTCTCTCGCTCTCTCTCCCTTGTGTGCAAGGAGAGGGGAGTGGAAGGGGAGGGGGAGGTCTGAGAAAGAGAAAGAGAGAGAGAGAGAGTGGGGGTGACACTCAGACAGACAGACAGACAGACAGACAGACAGACCGACTGAGTTTGTTCAATGTATAGTGGAAAAGCATGAGTACTTATATGTATGTTTTAGATAGTGTGGGGGGGTGGAAGGATAAGGGACGCTGAGAGAGAGAGAGAGAGAGAGAGAGAGAGAGAGAGAGAGAGACAGAGGACAGACAGACAGAGAGACAGACAGAGAGACAGACAGACAGACATAGAAACAGAGAGAGAGAGAGAGACACAGGAGACCGACACACAAAGACAGAGTGAGTTTGATCGATGACGACTGGAAAAAAACAGAGAGAAAGAGATAGACACAGGCACGACACACAAAGACAGAGTATATTTCGATATTCTGGAAAATTGCCCCCCCCCCCCCCCCCCCACCCCAAAAAAAAAAAGAAAAAAGAAAAAACCCAAAAAAAAAAAAAAAACCGCCAATCCCGAAAAAAGTGTGTTAGCTAGCGTTAGCTAGCAGTTACAAACCATTAAATGCGGTGCAAGCCAAGATGCGAATCTGGCCGATTCCACCAAAGTCTGTCTGCATCCCAATCCTCTTATTGACATCATAATTATGCCGAGCCATGCGATTCGTTCTACACAGAAACCTGTCTCGTGATTGGTGTAGGCCTGGCGCGGCGTTCAGCTGTGAGAGAGCGGCGAGGAGAACGTCTAGGGTGCTACTACTGGGCGCGATTGGGGAAGAGGGAGGGAGGGAGGGAGGGGAAGGGTGGGGGGTGGGGGGTGGGGGGAGGGAGGGGGTGGGAGAGAATGAAGGTGTGTGAGGGCCTATAAAGTCCGAGTCTTGGGCAAGCCGCGTCGAAACGGACAACTCGTGAAGCGAGGAGAGCACGTGCAGGCCTGACAACAGAGACGCGTTTCCACGTGCTTTGGGGGGGGACTTTTGCGTACAGGTAAACGTTCTTTGTCCTTCTGGTTGTGATTTTTTTTTTTTTTTTTTTTTTTTTTTTTGCCCCAACATTTTTCCTCTCTAGAGTTTGTGTGCAAAAGCGAAATTTATGCATAGAAACATAAACTTGCCGGTGCAGTAGCACACACGTAATTATATGCTGAAAAAAAAAAATTCATTGTGGTCTTTGTTCTCGTCACCAGTCTTGATTCTGGTTGCTGGTTTCTTTATTTCCTTGTTGTTTTTGTTTTTACTTTTTTTTTCTCCTGTTTTTATGCAATTGATCTTGTTCTTCTTGTTCTCGTTCTTGGTCTTGTTCTTCTTCTTCTTCTTCTTCTTCATCTTCTTCTTGTAGTTCTTCTTCTTCTTCTTCTTCTCCTCCTCCTCCCTCCCCCTCCTCCTCCTGTTCTTCGCCCTCCTCCTCCTCCTTCCTTCTTCTCTAGGTCGTCGGCATCATCATCATCATCATCATCATCATAGTCACCATCGTCATCGTCATAGTCGTCGTGGTGTTCTTCTTCTTCTTCTTCTTCTTTCCACCTCCTCCTCCTCCTTCCTCCTCCTCCTCCTCCTTGTTCGTCTTTGTCTTCTTTTCTACTTCTTCATGATGATAAACTGTGGCGAGCAGTTTGATTTTTTTCCTCCGTGATACTGATTTACATATCTTACAATACTACCTCTCCGTTCATGTTTCAGAACAAAAAAAAAAACAAAAAAAAAACTCAGTATTCACAACATTATTTCCAAAACAGGTGCGCAGTAAATGGTTACTGGACAACTGCTCGGGCTTAGTGCCCAACACAAAAAAAAATTAGATCTTTTCAAAACACATTTCTTCTCCAATGGCAACAAAGAAAGCAAAATAGTTCTGGCTATATATATAGGCCTACCACAGCGCTTCAGTATTATCCACTTTAATACATGATTTCCAATTACTATTGCTTGATACGCATAACTGACCTGCTTGTGGGAATTTGCTTTTTTAAAAAAATCGGAAATGACTATGCATAGAGAGAGAGACAGACAGACAGACAGAGAGAGAGAGAGAGAGAGAGAGAGAGAGAGAGAATGAAAATTCCGAGGTTAAATTTTTAACTATCTACAAGTGCCCGCCGAGTCTTCAATCTGTTGGAAGGGAAGGGGGGTGAAGAAGGGGAAAGGGAGAGAAGAGAAATCCTTTGCTGCCTCAAGTTTTTTTTTTTTATTTTTTTTTTTAGATAGTGTTGTTCTGTGTGTCATGAAATGATGCTAGTAGACTGTCAGCGCTAGTTTAAAAAAAAAAAAAAAAAAAAAAAATGACGCATTCTCGTTGACAGGGAAGACAACTCTCGGAAGAACCGGGTGTCTTGATTTTAATATGACGTGTGTAGGTGGAGGAACGGAGGATCGATGAGTGACGTGAATGTTGCACGATATTATACAAACATCTCTCTCTCTCTCTCTCTCTCTCTCTCTCTCTCTATCTCCTCTCACACACACACACACACACACACACAAACACACACACACACACACACAAATGCACGCGCGCGCGCTCACGTATACATGCACCCACTCGCACTTTTGCACACACACACACGCACACACACCACAACACAACACACAACACACACACACACACCACACACACACGCACGCACGCACACACGCACGCACGCACACACATTCACACTCACATTCATACAAATATTCAGATCAAAATAACAAACGGTTTGTTTGTTTATATGTTTGTCTGTTCGTTTGCTTGCTTGTGTAAATCAGTTACGTATGTTCGGTATATTGTACGTAATACGTATATAATGTCGGTTTGATTTTCTTCCATCGTTTAGACGTCACAAACGGGTCGAGCGCAATGCGTTATACAGGACATTTGCGAAGCATGAAAGTACAGAGGCACACAGAGAGTATGGCAGAAGAGAAATAAAGGGAGGAAAGACAAAGGAACAAAGGAGCAATAGGTTAGGAAGAGCGGATTGTGGACAAAATTCCCCAGATGCTAAAAACCTCCGCAAGTGGGAAACGCCACGAAAAGGGTGCTTCTCCCGGACCATAACACACACACAACGTTAGCAAAGCAAGGGAAAGACCTCGTGCCATTTTCACACAACAACCACAATTACAAGAAAATCGTATGTGAGGCGAGGGACTCGAACATCAAATGAGAAATCAAGGAAGACAGCTATCGCTCGCCCGGGAAATGAAGTTCATCTGGTAAACAACAAAACAGGGGCTGAAAGATATCGCACACGGGCACGCACGCACGCACGCACGCACGCACGCGCACACACACCCCACACCCACATGCGCACACACACACACACACACACACGCACCCACGCACGCACGCACACACACACACCACACACACGCACACATGCACGCACGCAGCACACACACGCACGCACACACACGCACGCACACACACACACACACACACAACCACGCACGCACGCACGCACGCACCACACACACACACACACACACACACACACCACCACACATCGTGATCACATTGTTACGTTTTCAAGACATGAACAAAATAATTCCAGTGTTGAGGCAAAATAGTGCACAGGCCATCTTTGAGTCACCAGCTCTATGAGTTTTTTGTATGCTTAGAGCGCACTCCATTGGGGAAGTATTTATAGGTTCCTTTTGTTTGTGTGTGTGTGTGTGTGTGTGTGTGTGTGTGTTGTGTGTGTGTTGTGTGTGTGGAGGGGGGGGGGGGCATGAGGGATATGTGTGGGGAGGGAAGATGGAATAGTGTACAAATCTCAAAAGTGACAAGGACTTAGAAAGGTTAAGTTACTGTGCTTGATGGGTTCTTAATTAGTTTTGTTAAAGTTTTTAGCTTTTTTCCCTTTCAAACCTATTTGAAAAATCAAGGGTGTTTGTAATTACCATTATTATTCATAAAAGCACTCATATAAGCACACACATATGCATACAACATGCTCAAACACACTCGCATACACACACATGAGCACATGCACATGCTCACATACATGTGCGTGCACAAACATAAGCACATACGCTCTTTCTTTACCCATCTCTCTCTTTTCGGCACGATTTTTTTTTCTTTTTTTTTTTGGGTCATAATCACGATAGTGGAAAGAAGTAAAATGAATAATACACCACACACACACACACACACACACACACACACACAGAGAGGCAGACAAGACAGAGAGCACATATATAATTATTTGTGGCTGAGACACCGTACATTCAAAGCCGTGTGATCAATCTTGAACATGCTGTGGTGTTAGTAACGGACCAATGAAGCCCACAATCAAAGGGGTTTAAAACAGTTTTTGATACACATCTGAAAACAATAGCAAGAGGATCTGTATCTATATCTATCTGTCTATCTCTCCGTCTATATCTGTCTGTCTGTCTGTCTATCTATCTTATCGATCTATCTATCTATTTGTCTATTTCTATCTACTATCTATCTATCTTTATACCATCTATCTATTTATCTATCTATCTGTCTGTCTAATAATCTATATGTCTATCTATCTAATACTCTATCCAAATGATCTATCTTATAATTCATCTAATAATCTATCTATCTATCTATCTATCTGTCTATCCGTTTTTAAAATATTTCTATCTATCTATCTATCTATCTATCTATCTATCTGTATTTGCACTGTGAGTTTGTGTGTGTGTGTGTGTGTGTGTGTGTGTGTGTGTGTGTGTGTACTGAACAGAAAATTGGTGGTAAGAAAAACAAGTACAGGATACCAATTCCTCTGTGATCTAAGCACCGACTTACAAAGGTTTTTAGAAGAAGAAGAAGAAGAAAGAAAGGGGAGGTCAAGAAAGGCCAGAACAACAACAACAACAACAACTACGAAAAAGAAGTGAAAAGAAGACGTGAGGATGTGAATGCTAAATCTTGAACTAGCTGAACCTGAAAAAATGGGGACTATGAACATTATTCTTGTAAACAAAACCACATCATATATATTGCCTGTCTAGAAGGGGAGGGGGTGAGGGAGAGACGGAAAGAGAGAGCGAGAGACAGACAGGACTGACAGACAGATGGATGGACAGACAGACAGACAGACAGATCACGCATATATGCTAGCGCTCACTGTGGAGAAAACAGTTCCTTTTCATGCCTCCTTCCCTTTCAACATTGACATCATTATGTAAAGAAAATCTGAAATTAGACTGGGAACAGTAAAACAATAAAACAAAACAACAAACAAACAAACACAGTAACTCTTGCTCTCATGATGAAAATAAATACACGCTCATAACCCCCAAAAGAATGATACTTACGACACCGAACCTCCTAGCAGAAATGACAACACAGAGCACACCAGAAACAAACAAGGAGACATCCCCCCAATAAAGGATGTTCCAAGCATGCTTAAGATGTGCTCTGTTTCTTGACGCATTGACGTAAATGTGTGTATAAGTAGTTCGTAGATAATGAGGGAGGCTTTTTGAAGTTTACCTTACCATTACTTTGGAGACAAAAGGTTTGAGGACCGAGTCTTAATGACGTTTTCGATTAGCATGGCTTGCCTCGAGATTTCAGCCTTGATTTGAAACTAGGGGATCTCTTAAAAGTTACTTTGTAGTCATAGTGAATTTTCATGCCTGGTCTCTTCTCTTCATAGTCCGTGGGGGGTGGGGGGGGGGGTGGGGGTGGGGTGGGGTTCCCATCTTTTAATTTTGATAACAAATTTTCAGTCTGTCATTTTTTTTAATTCACATTTCTGTCCTTTTCCGTTCTTTATTTCTCCGTCCTTTTCGTTTTTTGGAGACCGACGTTTCTTGTAGGTCTGAGGATGAACCCGATTTTTGAGGGAAAATTCGACCTGTCTTATGGAGAGGTGATTGTCATCAGCAGGTACTCGGGATCCAGCAGCATGGCCTGGACAGATTTTTCATCGAAACACAACTGTTAGTTTTGCTAGTCCTAACTGACATCCAGTAGATGGAAATCCGTAATAAAGCATGGAATTAACATTTTAAGAACAAAACACATTTTTCGCGACCTCCTTCCATCTTAAGCTGGCCGATCTGTGAAGTGCTGTAGAATAGTGTCTGTGGCATTTTGAGCTTACGTTTCCCTTTGTGGAGATGGAGAAATGATTAATGCCCAGGGGCTACTTGAGGATAAGAGAGAAGAGGAGAGAGAGGAGAGGGAGAGAGCAAGAGAGAGGTTTTGGGGGGGGGGGTGAAGGGGACGACGCTAAATCTTACAAAGATACTATAAAACAGTGTCCCTACATATATTGGATTTGATCATTCTTCCCCCTTCTCATTTTTGAAACGAATGATTTTTCTGTTCATTGCATTTATCTGGAGTACACCATCCCTCGCATTGGATTTCTTTAAAATTAAAAAAAAACTAATAGGAGTGTGTATACGTTTTTGAATAACTCTCTCTGGCCTCTCTTCGTTTTTGTCCGTCATGTGTCTGTACTTCTTTCGCTCTACTCTCCCCTCTCTCTCTCCTCTACATCTCTCTCTCTCTTAGAGCGTATTACCTGGGTAAGCTTAAGGGTGTATGTCTGTTTCTGTAACTCAAGATCAGTGTGAATCAGTGAACCAGCCGGAAAAGGGTAGTTAATTTGACCATTGAATTCCCTCCCTCGATACCAGTAAGTCATAACTTACTTATGAATGATAGGTCCTTTTCTTTGCTGATTTAATGTTTCGAATAGAAAGGGTAAGTTCAATATGACCAAAGAAGGCAAACCAGATGTTCGCGCTCAGGACTTTAAACGGGGGATTTAAAAATCAAAATTGGGGCGCGAAAGTAATGTGGACGTTATGACCTGGACTGGGATATGACAAATGAATAAATGGTAGTAGATCGACAAGGGGAGAAAAGTGGACCAAACGAAGCACAAGACCAAAGCACGACGCGCTTTCGCCTCGTAAGGTCTTCTTAGGCAAGAAGACACAAATCAAATAGGGACACTGCAAATGAAAAGCGGAGTTTGCATTCATTCAGCGTACCTTGCGCCCCTGTTGAGAGACGCAAGCGAAGTGGACAAAATCGTTATTTCACGCCGGTTTGTTTGGTTCTTGCCGGAAGAAGAGCCATAAGAGGTTTCGAAACGCGACGTCTGGTTTTGTTTGTGACTGTCGTTTGTCCAGTTCCTTTGGCTGTTGGCTAAACCTATTCAGTTTGTTAAGAGTTTTTCCGCCTGCAGTAATTCGCTTTGAAATTGGGTATGTACAAGGTAAATATCACCGAAGGTAGTAGGAAGACGTCACGTCCCGTGGGTTACGACAATCATTCCCGTATGCTTATTGAAGTCGATGGCAGAATGGTTCGGAGGTCACGTTACGAAGACAGTAAAAGGTTTGATTTGTACCTGGCAATTGATGTGCCCTACACATTCGATGGTTACTTTTCGGATCTGAGAAACATCTGCTTCTAAAATACGTGTGATGATGCGGACGGGATGAGGTGCTGGAATATTCGATTGTTATGCGGTCCAGTTTTTTTTTTTTTTTTTGTTAAAGACAACACCTTGATAGGACTGATTTATTGTTTGTTTGT
>JADBJO010020723.1:0-20000 GCA_016801955.1 Conus betulinus
TCTTATTTGGATTCTGTGTCCTTACTGTGGAGGTGTAGGCTTGTACGAGCTTTTATCCTGTGTTTGGACTTTCTTTTTTAATGTCGTTTGTGGAGAGTTTTCGATCGCCTATTTCCTTTTAGACCTTCCTCATACAGTCTGTCATCATTGTGAAAGTTTTTAGATCTACTTTGGTGCTTTTGTATTTTTTCTAACTCTCTGTCATCTATGGTGAAGTTTAGATCACGGTGTGCTTGATAATATTCATGGTCAGCTCTGTGTTTATATCATGGAAAGTTAAGTAGATTCTTTCGCACTTTATAGTATTCTTGTGTTACTCCTGTCTCATTGTGAAAGTTTAGATCACTTTGTTTTTTCTTCAGTATTCTTCTTTTTCTACCTCCTGTTATCATTGTAGCCGTTTTAGATCACTTTGGTGCTTTGAGATGTTTTCTTGCGTACTCTGTTATTATTGTGGAGCTTAGATTACTTCTGCTTTAGTCTGCTTCATAATCTCTGTTATTATTGCGGAAGTTTAGATGACTTATGTGTTTTCAGTCTCTGTATCTGTCTGTCATATCGTTCTGTCTGTCTGTCTGTCTGTCTCTGTCTGTTCTGTCTGTCTCTCTCACTCTCTTCTCCTCTCTCTCCTCTCCTCTCTCTCTCTCTTTACCCATTCTCCCCCTTTCTCTCTGGTGTTGAATGGGCTCTTATTACTGGTGTTTCAATTTGAGTTCTACGTGCGTGCTTTGGTGTGACACCATGAGTGTGGTGTGTGTGTTTTGTCAGTGTGTCTGGTATAGAGACGGGAGAGCGAGCAGAGAGAAGAGAGGAGAGAGAGAGAGAGAGAGAGAGAGAGAGATTATTGGCAAACGAATGCTTTTCTCACAGATTTGAATAGACATACTGTGTTGTGTGTGCGCTGTGTGTCGCGCGTAGTGGTTGTGTGCGTGGGTACGTGCAGGCATACTGTGGCTCTGCGTGCGTGCGTATGCACGTTTGTGTGTTGTGTGGGTTGTGTGTGTGTGGTGTGTTGTGTTGTGTGGTGTTTTGTGTGTTTGTGTGTGTAATACGCATAGTGTGTGTGTGTGTGGGGGGGGGTGCGTGTGATGCATGCCTGCGTGTAAACGTGCCCGTGCATGGTGCGTATTTATGTCGTTCAGCACAGCAGAAAAACAACTCGGGATCCAAATTAAGCAATGACTCCATCGCTACCCCGGTCATCGGTCTCAGACCCCTGTACAACCAACCCCCTACGCCAACCGGAGCCAGACCCCAAGCTTTCCTCCCTCCTCGTCAACATAGTCCTCGCCATCCCCACCCCCCATGACCATGGCAACCGCCATCATCCACCCGCCTATCCACCATCAGTTACGCTATCCACCTCCTCCCTATCATCACCATGGCAGGCATCCTCGCCCCTCTCACCAGAATCACAACCAGCCTGCACGCTATGGGATTCTACACGCAGAATCCACGTCATCAGCCACATGGGCAACGTTATCAGTGTAATGCTGGACATGGATTTCTTGCAGCTCCGCCACTCTCACAAGCATCCCCACCTCCAGGTATGTTCCCACCTTCTGCAACAGCTGCTGTTCCTTCTACCCTGCCTCTCCACCAAACCGCCTCCCAGCCAAGACCCCAAACTCCACCACCCCACATCCCCCAGTCTCGTGCGAGCGGACCTAATGCCGTAAGAGTACCAGCATCCAGTCAGGAGGAGCACGGATCGCAACAACAATCTGCTTCCTGCAGAACTCACCAAGGAACTTTGCCACCCAGGCAAGAACCTACAGGACGACCGAATGAAACTTGTTCTTCGCAGCAGCCAGTGTCTGCGACTGAACAACAAGCTGAAACAGGGATTTCTAGGGCATAGCAACATCCAAATTCCTCCGGAAAGTCCATCCTCATCAAACAAGCAGCCGAAAAAAATGATGAAGAACAAAATGCAATCATTCACAGCAGTGCTGAAGACGTTTCAACAGCTTGCGAAGGCCCAAGAGCTCTTCATCTGTCTCTCTGGATCTTGTACAGCGGGAAAGCCGGGACAGTCAAGCCACCATCAAGCAGAACATCGTAGACGAGAGTGCAGAGACGGAGCAAAAGCCTTTCTTCCATAAACTCTGAGACAGGTTCAGGAGCGGCCAGCAAACGCCGGCGAAAGGAATCCTCCAGGAAGAAGAAAGGGAAGAGCAGTGACAAGGGGACTGTTCGGTGCAACGAAGAGCAACAGAAAGAGCTCGACAAGCAGGTATCGTTCGGTTTAGATATAAGCGATTTTTTTCTTCTTTTTTTTTCTTTTTTTGTTCTGTTTCTTTTTTTTCAATGTTCGGTTGTTTTAGAGGAGCCGGAAGTCAAATGGTTATAGAACGGTAGACTGCCAAGTTAATCGTAAAGCTTATCAGCTCTGAGGTCATGTTTTGACAGCTTGAACACCCTCTCTCTTCACCTGGCAAAAGATAATGGCCTGATTCAGTTCAGAGAATGGTAGGGCTGCAGAATGATAGAATCTGGGTCTGCCTCCATGATGTGCCCTATGTACAGTAGATCTCTACTGTTTCTCTACGACCATCAAGCTTCGGGTTAAAGTCTTACATGAAATTAAGTAAGAAAGAACAGTGTATTGCATAATGATCTGCACACATATGACTCAATCGTTCGGCCTCTACACCGCTACATTGAACTCTCTCATACTCCGTACATTACTTTACATATGACGGAGGTTTCAAAATCAACGATTTCATAACCATCTGGCCACTTCAGTTCGAGCGATCACGGTTGTAATTCCATTATTATATTCCCCTGTAAGGCATGTTTGTAACAATAATCAATGGTAATATATACATATTTGTAACTATTTGCATGCGTGTCATAAACGTACATATCGTGTATGTAAATCTTACAGTATATACTGGATGTACATGCAGTAAGTGTATGCCCGTTTGTTATTTCTGTTTGTTCAGTAAAGCGATGAAGGTTAAGTATGCAAATGTGCTAAAATGATTAACATTCGATCTTTTATTGTGCCTTTCTTACACTTGGTTATTTCTGTTCGGCTTTAGAATTGTTCACAACAACACACAAAACCTCTAGGGATGCTCTGTGTCGCCATGACTATGCGATGCTCTGTGTCGCCATGACAATGGGATGCTCTGTATCGCCATGACTGTGCCATGTTCTGTATCGCCATGACTGTGCCATGTTCTGTATCGCCATGACTATGCGATGCTCTGTGTCGCCATGACAATGCCATGCTCTGTATCGCCATGACTATGCGATGCTCTGTATCGCCATGACTGTGCGATGCTCTGTGTCGCCATGACAATGCCATGCTCTGTATCGCCATGACTATGCGATGCTCTGTATCGCCATGACTGTGTGATGCTCTGTGTCGCCATGACAATGCCATGCTCTGTATCGCCATGACTGTGCCATGCTCTGTATCGCCATGACTGTGCGATGCTCTGTATCGCCATGACTGTGCGATGCTCTGTATCGCCATGACGATGCGATGCTCTGTGTCGCCATGACCATGCGATGCTCTGTGTCGCCATGACCATGCGATGCTCTGTGTCGCCATGACCATGCGATGCTCTGTGTCGCCATGACCATGCGATGCTCTGTGTCGCCATGACCATGCGATGCTCTGTGTCGCCATGACAATGCCATGCACTGTGTCGCCATGACCATGCGATGCTCTGTGTCGCCATGACCATGCGATGCTCTGTGTCGCCATGACAATGCCATGCACTGTGTCGCCATGACCATGCGATGCTCTGTGTCGCCATGACCATGCGATGCTCTGTGTCGCCATGACACCATGACCATGCGATGCTCTGTGTCGCCATGACCATGCGATGCTCTGTGTCGCCATGACACCATGACCATGCGATGCTCTGTGTCGCCATGACACCATGACCATGCGATGCTCTGTATCGCCATGACTATGCGATGGTCTGTGTCGCCATGAACATGCGATGGTTTCTCATAAAAGGTCATTGTTGCCCCAAGCTGGCTGTCGGTACTGTTCTCTTTTCATCATACATATATTCTGGACGGTTCGAATTGATTTTTTAGAAGGTTTTTTTTTTTTCTTGACGGTTAAAACTATGGGAATAGTTTGGGGGGGGGGGGGGGGGGGGGGGGGGGGGGGTTGTTTTTTTAGACATACGATTTTTTTTTCAGAAAACCGTCGAGATCCCTTGATGATGATGATAACAATGATGACAATGATGATGATAATGATGATGATGATGATTGTGTGTGTGTGTGTGTGCGCGCGCGCGCGCGCGCGCACGTATGTGTATGTGTGTGTGTGTGTGTGTGTGTGTTGTGAGTTTTTAGTCATACGCTTATATGAGTGCGTCTATGCATTTTCATACAATGTGCTTTCCTGTCCCAGTATTCTCAAACAATTCTCTTCAGCTGGCTCCTTTCAATTTTTTTTTCACAGATTTACGTCATGAACATTTTGACGTATGTGTAACGAAAAGTCTGGGAAATCCTGTGGTAGGAAGCCCTACCCTCATTTCCCTTAACCATTTGTTTCAACACTTTTCGTTTGTTTGCTTTTTTTCGTTTTCGGCGTGTGTGTGTGTGTGGGGGGGGGGGGGGGTCTTTTTTCCTACCTTTTACCTTTGTTTATACACTTTTCGTTTGTTTTTTTTTTGTTTTCTGCGTGTGTGGTGTGTGTGGGGGGGGGGGGGGGAGGGGGTGTCTTTTCCTACCTTTTACCTTTGTTTTTACACTTGTCGTTTTTGTTTGGTTTTTTGGTTTTTGTGGGTTTTTTCCGCTTCCTTTTATCTTTGTTTCTACATTTTTCGTTTATCTGTTTGTTTTTTTGCGTTGGTGATTTTTTTTTTCTTATGATTATAATTTCCCTATACTGTCTTGCCATCCTACATGTTTCCTGAACTGTACCACGTGACCTGGTACATCCAATGTCACCAGCTCTGCGACGACCAGATGCTTCGACAGACGAAGAAGATGTTCCCAGACTTGCTCAGCACCACCATCACTCTCCCTCCCCAGTCATTCAACCCCCTGTCGATCGAACAACACACGGCGCGCCCATTGTACGTGCAACGCAAGACTGGTGAGTCCGACATAGGAAGTCAACGTGCTGAAGCTACAATACGACGTTGCCTGGAGATCATAAAAAGCGTCAGCGGGGAGGCTATGTGCATCCTGTTCAATTACATGTTTGATAACTACCTGCTGAAGGCGAGGGGCGCTGTTCTGCACGCCACAAATCTGGAAAAGAAGAACCAGAGAGGGGACTTCGACGTGCTCATCGTCAGCCCGAAGCTCGGCTGTCTGGTCATGGAGATCAAGGCCGTGGGCTACAACACCAAGAACGTCGAAGTGGACGTGCTGAGAAAGGTGGTGGAGAAGGCGGTGCAACAGTTGGACAAGGGGGAGATGATCTTGCGTTACGTCTTCAAGGACCTGGTGGAGGAGCTGGAGGTCGGCAAGGCGTTGGCTTTGCCCAACGTGAGGCGTGACCTGCTGAGGAGGGCTTGCCTGGAGAAGGAAGACGTGGCACAGGTGTGTGTCTTTGTCTGTTTGTCTTATGGAGATCTCTGTTTGTGTTGTTGTGCTTGTTGTTGTGCTGCTGCTGCTGATGCTGCTGCTGTTGATACTGCTGCTGCTGCGCTGCTGCTGCTGCTGCTGCTGCTGCTGCTGCTGCTGCTTCTCCTGCTATCGTTCTTTTTCACTAGAAGATTCCAGCGAGAGGACGTTTACAAATCAACCCAGTGAATGCTAGTAATCCAGTGAGTGTGTGGAGTGTATACATCAGAATGTCTCCATCTGTTCAGTGGAAACAGTAAGGAGTAGGCTTATTAAGTATCTTTGGGTAAGATTTATATGTGTGGGAATTTTGTTAAGTCACAAGATTTTTTTTTTTTTTTTTTTTTGTGTATGTTTGTCTTGTATTTCGTGACGTACGTGTGTGTGTGTGTGTGTGTGTGTGTGTGTGTGTGTGTGTGTGTGTGTGTGTGTGTGTGTGCACATATATATATATATATAATTTTTTTTTTTTGGGGGGGGGGGAGGGATATCATTATCATCATCAACGCCATCATCATCATTGTTATTACTGTTACCTCCTCCTCCTCATCATCATCATCATCATCATCATCATCATCATCATCATCATCATCATCATCATCATCCATCGAGGGATCAACCACTGACCCACTGACCACAGGGAAAGTCCTGTTGACAGTGGGAAAGACTACAACTTTGAATTGTCTCTTGAGGGCACATAAGACCGTATGGCGAAAGCTTGGCTGTGTCTGGAGTGGCACTGTCTTCATCTGTCCGTGGGCAGGGGTGTGTTTGGGTCTGTGGGGTGTGCTCGACAGCTGGAGGGTGTGTTTTTTCGCCGGTGGGCTCTGCAGTCATGAAATACGGGCTGGTACACCCATGGGGACGCTACTTTAAGGGTGGTACAGGAATGCTTCTCTGGGTCCTCCCCAGCACCCCTCGGTGTTTTTTTTTTTCATAATTGATAAGACAGAACAAATGATCATGCAATTTACAAATCAACCAATCAAGCAATCCATCGAGGGATCAATGACTAAGTGCAAGCAGATCTGCAACGCACAGCTTTGTTCATTGCACACACAAGACACTAGGTCTGACAATCACCATACTATTGGGACACTGAAGAATTCACAAGACACTAGGTCTGACAATCACCATACTATTGGGACACTGAAGAATTCACCACTAGATGCTAGCTCTGACAATCACCATACTATTCGGACACTGAGGAATTCACAAGACACTAGGTCTGACAATCACCATACTATTGGGACATGAAGAATTCACCACTAGATGCTAGCTCTGACAATCACCACTATTGGGACACTGAGGAATTCACAAGACACTAGGTCTGACAATCACCATACTATTGGGACACTGAGGAATTCACAAGACACTAGGTCTGACAATCACCATACTATTGGGACATTGAAGAATTCACCACTAGATGCTAGCTCTGACAATCACCATACTATTGGGACACTGAGGAATTCACAAGACACTAGGTCTGACAATCACCATACTATTGGGACACTGAAGAATTCACCACTAGATGCTAGCTCTGACAACCACCATACTATTGGGACACTGAGGAATTCACAAGACACTAGCTCTGAAAATGACCATACTGTTGGGACACCGAAGAATTCAGACCGGAATGAAGCAACAGACAAAACAATCCGGGGTCCACTTGAGACCATTTACCGTGTGGTTTCTGCACAGCTGCTACGCAGCTGCCTTCGCACGGAGACCACAGAAGAGGCACTGGCTAAGGTGCTGTGTGTGCTGATGAGCTGCCCCCTACCCCGACACACACTCCAGTGACGTCAGAACAGACGTCTTCCCATCAGGCCTTGCTGCAGTGGTGGCATCACGTGACTCAATCCCACCCAGAACAGTATCAAGAAGACAAGCTGGAGAAAGACGTTTGCGAAAAGATGATCGCCAGGTGAGGGACGTAGGGGAGCCAGATAAGGATTTAGCAGCCATGTAGTGAGAAGTATGTTAATCAGGAGAAGGATGCTGAGTACCCAGGTGAGACATGCAAAGTAGCCCGACAAAGGAAAGTGTGGTTGCCAGGTACATGATTGTTAAGTAAGAGACGCATGGTATTGTAAAGAGGGAGCGAGATAAAGGGATGCATTGTAGCTGTAGCTGGGTGAAGGATTAGAGAAGCCAGATGCTGATGGTGTGTATTGTACAGGACGGCTGGCACCTGCAAAGGAAGTATGGTCGCCAGAGAAGAGGTGCGTGGTGCATGGAAAAGGGGTACAATAAGCGAGTGAGAACAGTCTGCTGACTGGGTCTTTTCATGTAGGCCAGCTGATGTGTCATCCACAAGGCCTCACAGCAGCCTGGATTCTTGATCCTGTGCTGGGCCAGTGTCTGTAGACGTACTCAGGTCACAGGGTTTGTAAAGATTATAGGGCCTGGTGTGTCAGTGGGGACCTGGGAGTCCGTCTTGCCCTCTGACTTTTTCGGGAAAACCAGGTCTCAGCTGACAAAGGTAAGACCAACATAGATGTATCTGCCTTTATTTTTCAGCCTCCACTTTAGTTCTTCACTCCCGTTTACTGGCAAAAACTTAAACTGTTGTAATATAGTATTCATTAATCATCTTAACAAATTTTGCCTAGTATTGGCATAAAGGTATACTGTTAAAATATTTGGCATAAATACCAGTAGTGCTTAGCTTACAGTTCTCCTGGGATCATCCATGCCATTTGAAACAGGATCGCAGGGGGCAGGAGAGATGAACGTTCCCCTCTTTACCACACACACACACACACACACACACACACACACACACGCACACACACACACACACGCACGCACACACACACACACACACACACACACACACACACACACACACACACACACACACACACACACGCACGCACCACACACACACACACACACACACACACACACACACACACACACACACACACACACACACACACACACACAGTTAAATTGATTGTGATCAGTCTTACAGCTTATGGTGGAGCAGTAATAATTTCGCTGTGGTCAGTCTTACAGCCTACGATGAAGCACTACCGTGGGGAAGCTGATTTCTCGTGTGGAGTGTTAAGCAACCCACCATGTATCTGTTGCCTGTCTGTCCGACTGGCTGTCAGAGGAACAGGACACCCAGCAAAATAATTGTGGAGGAAAAGGGGGTAGAGGAACATTATTCATCTGAAGGAGGAGGGCGACAATACGGAAGGAGAGTTACTTCCCCATACATGCAGTGTGACGTAAAGTAGTGTTGATAGAGATGGCAGTTTCAGTCTTTTTTGCTGATGAACAAATTATGATGTACACACCTGCAAGACACATGCAGACGCTAACAACAAGGAAACATCCGCCCAGTTCGTGGGAATCACGCAACATAGCTGACAAGATGGCGTGACACCATCGCGTCGACCTTGCCCAGGAAAAAGGAGGGACTGGACGGCAGGTTAAACCGATATGCTTAACGGCTGTGTGTGTGTGTGTGTGTGTGTGTGTGTGTGTGTGTGTGTGTGTGTGTGTGTGTGTGTGTTGATGGTTGTCGATTGTTATGTCTCAATTTATGTGAAGAATATTGCCAGTGTTAACCGCCAAAAGGTGCTCTCTCTCTCTCTCTCTCTCTCTCTCCCTCTCTCTCTCTCTCTCTCTCTCTCTCTCTCTCAGTCTTTCTCTCTCTCTCTCTCTCTCTCTCTCTCTCTCTCTCTCTCTCGCGCGCGCGCGCACACACATGCACACACACATGCACACACACATGCACAAGATGACTGATGGTCATAAAAGTGACTGGGGTCTTATTGCTGGATGATTCTGAAAATGAACCTACAGATAATGACAATGATGGTGGTGATGATAATGATGGTGGTGGTGATGATGATGAAGACAACGACGACGACGATGATGATGATGATAACAATGACGACGATAATAGCAATAATGGTGACAAAGAAAGATGCTGAGACGACAAACAAGACGACTTTGACTGGACCAATAACACTAACACACACACACACACACGCGCGCGCGCGCGCGCGCGCGCGCACGCACGCACGCACGCACGCGCACGCACGCACGCACGCACACACACACACAAATCCTGCGCTCTTTACTTATTCCTGCCCCCCCCCCCCCCCCCCTCCCCCTCCATCGTCCTACATACTCCCAGACTGGCAAGTCATAACTCCAAGATCACGGTGGAGAAAGTTACCCATGCGGCCGAAGCACGCACAGTGGCCCAGTGTATTCACCTGACGGGGCTGCGCTTCGGGCGGGATTTGCTACGTGAGGACCAGATGCAAATCCTCAAATGCCAGGAACCCTTTCGTCTACCTGACGGGGACCCCAGGGTCGGGGAAGACCTTGGTTCTGGGCCTGAAAGGGCTGGAGTGGGCCAGGGGAGGCGATCATGTCGTTGTCTTCGTGCCACGAGGTGGGTTGCTTTTTCTTTGTATAGGCATGTGTGTGTGTGTGTGTGTGTGTGTGTGTGTGTGTGTGTGTGTGTGTGTGTGTGTGTGTGTCTCCGTGTATGTATGTATGAGTGCAAGCACCAGGGGGATAAGACATTGCGGTTGGGTGATTGTGCGTGCACATGTGTAAGTGTGTGTGTGTGTGTGTGTGTGTGTGTGTGTGTGTGTGTGTGTGTGTGTGTGTGTGGTGTGTTTGATGTGTTTATCTCAGTTTGATGTGCGAGTGAGAGAGAGAGAGAGATAGATAGAGAGAGAGACAGACAGACAGACAGAGAGAGAGAGATGGAAGGAGAATGGGAGAGAGGGAGAGAGAGAATGTTGTATGTCCAGTCCAGGCTCCTCCAGTACAGGCTACATTGCGTTGCAACGGAGAGCAGAACTTGTAATCACTGCTTCATCTAGCAATGAAATGACGTCACTGTTTCTCAGTGGTGCATAGGAGAGAAATGAAGGCAGAATATTGCGAGAAAGGATTTTTTTTTTTTAACCCTGTAGCCCTTAAAAGCAACATTTATCTCGCTGGTATCAGACACAGAACAGATTTGTTTTTAAAAGCTAAATTAGACACTAGACTGTTGTAGTCTTTGTATTTCCATTCCTCTGTTGTTCCTTCACTAGGGGCAGGCTGGGGAAGCCTCATCTCTCTCTCACCTTGCATCAACGCATCAAAGCGTACGCCACACAAGGAAACTCTGGAGACTCTCGGCGCCAAACCACGCCCAGAAAAAAGCCCCAGAAACAGCTCTCAGACCAAACAGACACAGATTCGACAAGGCAACTCTTGGACCAGCCTTCCGGCCTTCACACATCATCGACTGATGCAGAGACACCCCAGCCCCACGCCTGTACACCCGAGTCAGAACCCAACTGTGAAAACGACGACTCCACAGCGCAGGCGGGAACGTCTGAAAAGATGGAAGGTGACCCATGTCTGCGCATACACACAGCAACTGTGGAAAAGTCGGAAGACACGAAAAAGTTCGTACGTGAGCTGCTGAGCAAATACAGTGACAGACCTCTGCGCATTTTGGTGGACGAAGGCCCGACCAAAGTCAACGGTGATTATTTGCACACTCTGCTGAGAGAGGGAGTGACCTCCTTGGAGAGCGGGGCGCAGCAGGTCAGGAGTCTGGAGGCGACAGGAACTGGGTCAACTTCTGACCTGTCTTCTCAGCTTCAGTTTGCACGTGCGTCAGAGCAGCAGCTGGAGAAAATGAAGGTGTGTGGGAATCTGGTATGATGATGTGTGCGTGTAAAACGTGTGTGTGTGTGTCTGTGTGTGCGTGCGTGCATGCATGCGCGCGTGCGTGCATGCGCGTGTGTCCGTCTGCCTGTATGTGTGCGTGCGTGCGTTTGTGTTTGTGCGCGTGCGTGTGTGCGAGCGTGCGTGAGTGCGTGCACGCGTGCATGTGTGCATGTCTGTGTGCGTTTGATAGCGCCTGTGTAGGTTTTATTGTGATTCATGGAAACGTCTGTAAAAAAAAAATTCTGATGTAAGCAATGGCGATTAAGATTTTTTTGTTAAGTTCTGATATTTTCAACTTTTCCTCGCATTTTTTTTTTTTTTTTTTTCAAACATGATGAAAATGTGAATGTGTATATTTCAAACATGATGAAAATGTGAAAATGTTTATTTCAAACGTGATGAAAATGTGAATATGGTGTACCCGTGAAAGATTTGATGATCTTCTCAGATGAGTAAGCAAAACAGTAAATTTGAGGGCCCATCATTGGAAGATCAATTACTGACTGACTTATTCTCAGTTTGGGTAACTAAGGGAAAGAAAATCGTATATGAATGGGAAGTTAAGTAGCTGTAACCTTAATCAGATTTAGAAAACGAAAAGAGAAAAAACAAAGGGGGGGGGGGGGGGGGGGGGAGCATGAAAAAAGCGATGACCTGTGTTCCACTTGCAGGAACTGTCGAGCAAGGTTCAGCATCACCTGCAGATCATCAGCGAGAGGCTGCAGGTTCTTCAGCCAGAACACGGCAGACCCCCCATTACCCAGAAAACATGGTGGACAGATCTCATCAACCGCGTCAGAGAGTCCCACGCCTGCATTGCCTCCTTTAATCAAACCTTACACCACCATCTCCTGACCTTGCCGGAATCTGGCGACCCTTGGAGTGATAGTGAAAGATCCTTGGAAGGTGTTGGCAGCGATCTCAACCTGGCGGAAGATGTTGGCAGCGACCTCAACCTGGCAGAAGATGTTGCTGAAGTCTCTCCATCTGCAGGGGAGCCTGCAAATGATTCTGAAACTCAAGGAGACATGACAAACGTCTTCAAAGCAGCTGAAGTTGCTCTTTGCCGCTTTGGTCCTACAGCAGATGATCTGAATCTCACCCAATTCAGAGGATGTGTCCACACCTCTTCCGAACCCACAGAAGATACGTCAACATCAGAATTCGGAAAGTCTGGTCCAAATTCGGATGTTCCTGACCCAAAATTCCCCAAAGCAAACACTGCTCCATCACAGATCAGACAGATGCGTTAACGTCAGACCAGTCAAGAGAGACGTACCTCTCCAAGCGGATCAGACCTCCAGGAACGACACTGTGAGCACAGAGGAGTGTTTGCCTGCCCACAGCGCAGGTCTCCATCAGAACACTCAGCTTGAGAATCCCGGGGACGTGGAAGAGATCCTAAACACCAGTGATTGCCAAGGCATATCAGGAACTGAGGAGTCTTCCAGAGAGACTCTCCACTCCGCAGACATGGACCAAGTCTTGGAGGTTCTAGACACAACTGGAAGCTTGCATGCTGGATGGTTCGGGAAAGCTGTTCAACGTGGAAAACCAGATGGACTTTGTGGTCCTCAGCGACATCCTGTCCTTGCTGGCACAGGAGCAGGACACGAAGAAGCTGTCGGTGTGGAGTTCTGGGGTGATGCCCTTTTACAAGCCCCCTGGTTTTGTGCAGAAGTCCCTGAAATACTGTCTGCGGTGTCCACCCACCGTCCAGACCGTGCTGAGTTTGGTGGAGAAGGACATGAGGGTGAGTGTACTGAAATGCCTTCTGTTGCTCAGCTGTGGTGCTTATACTCGGCCATTTCCGTTGCTCATCCTCGTCACTGTTTAGGGTACTTATATAGTGCTTATCCTTAGATAAAGACCAGCCTCTGAGCGCTTTTTAATCCATGTTCTCTTTTTACACAGTGGGTCGCCCACCTCTGTGTGTGTGTGTGTGTGTGTGTGTGTGTGTGTGTGTGTGTGTGTGTGTGTGTGCGATTCAATCATTCCATTTCTTTGCCCACTCTCCCCCAAGCTCTCCTCCATCTCTCTCTCTCTCTCTCTCTCTCTCTCTCTCTCTCTCTCTCTCTCTCTCTCCCCTTCCCAATTTCCCCATCCCACCATCTTTATATTCACATCCCACCTATATATATATATATATATATATATATATATATATATATATATATATATAACATAATATTTGTAACATAACGTTTACAGTATAGTACATACACCAAAGGTACCATCTCCATCATCCAGGTATGCAAACGCAAAGACACATGGACATGTGAACAGTCTATATGGATCTATTTTAATTGGAGTCTTGCTGTTGTTGTTGTTTATTTGTTTGCTTTTATTTGTCTTTCGTTTGATGTCATTCGTCCCGAAGACAGTCTACGACCGAAACGTCGACAATCTCGTGTGTGTGTGTGTGTGTGTGTGTGTGTGTGTGTGTGTGTGTGTGTGTGTGTGCGCGCGCGCGCGCGCGCGCGCGAGTGTGTTACTGTTGTTTTTGTTCCGTTTTGTTTCTCCTATCTGATTATCAGAACATCTTCAAAGAGTTTTTATTAGTTAAAAAGAAGATTCGCAGTCAAGAATTATGTTTAAAACAAGAATCCATTGATCGTGCCTGTGTTAGGATTGTCCAAACTATACGTACCAAACCAGTAGCCTGGAGCACGATGATTTCCCCTTGCCAACGGACGGACCGGAAGTGAAGCTGCTGGATCACGGAAGTCACGTGCAGAAGGTGAAGGACATTCTGGACTGCCGGGAATGTGGGGACACCTTGGCGCACTACCTGCTGCATATCCTGGCCATTGGTGAGGGCTGACTTTGTTGCCTGGGTACGGGGAATTCTCGAGTGTGTGTGTGTGTGTGGGGGGGGGGGGGGGGGGGGGGGGAGGGGGAAAGGAATGAGCCAAGATGGAGGGAGGAGGTAGATGTGTTGAAGGGGGATCTCAAAACATTGTGTATGTCTATCAACTTATTGTGGACACATTTAAACAGTGGAACGGGTGACGGTGGGGAAAGTGGGACGTAGGGGTGAAGTGGGGAGGGAGGTGGGGTTAGCCCTGCGAGATCGTCTTGGCCTGAGGCGATACAATGAATGATAGTTTCAGTTTCATGAAGGAAATGTCGCTGCTTGCGGACTGGTACGTGTCATGCTTTACCACATCCGCTAACTTTTGATACCACACTGCGCCTGATTCACAGCTGATGTAGAAATGACTCATTGAGTAAGATCAGAGGAGCAAGTCTCGCCGATACGACGTTAGCTAATGTTTGACCTGCACATTAGCCCAGCGAGCATAAATTATAGATGATGGGGATTGGGGGGAGGGGGGGGGGGAAGGGGGCTTCTTCACTTTTTTATAACACGGTTGAAAAAGGACTATCGATGGTAGGGAATTGGGGATGAAAGTGGGAACTCTCTGTTCAACTCTTTCATTCCTACTTTCTATGAACCATTACTTCCTCTTGTTCCTAGATTCTTATAATGCGAGTATTCCCTTCATTCCTGAATTTAGAGAGAAAAAAAAAAGTAAGTGTAAAGTGAGAAGTGCCACGTATGCAGTAGCCAACCAGCCAGAATAGTGGGCGACCACTTTCCCATGCTGTAGTGGCCGTCTGGCATCCATCCATTCATAATCACTGCCGCACGAGCGACCCGGTCATGACGTGTACCGATGACGCGACTCGTGCGAAGTTCAAGCGCTTACCGCGAGAACCGATTTTCCAGGCTCCAGGAAGGAAGAGTAGGATTTCTGCAAACCGGAAAACCGAGTAGTAGGGAACAAAGAGTTAATAACACGACTTGGAAAGAAGGGCTGGAGATGGGGGGGGGGGGGGGGGGGGGGGGGGGGGAGGATCCAGAAAAGAAAAGGGTGGCATATTGAGCGCAACCAAAGTTCACATGCCAGAAACGAATTGGGTCGCCTTTAAGGGGGGGGGAGAAGCGCGAATGATCGAGGGTTTGGGAGGGGGGGTGGAGGGGAGAGGCGAAAAGGTGTTTATGTTAGGTCTGTCTTGAAATTCTTGCATATCCTCTGTGCACTTTTCAGTACGCTTCTTCCACCACTTACTGATCTCTGTTTACGAACACTCACAGAGAGAGAGAGAGAGAGAGAGAGAGAGAGAGAGAGAGAGAGAGAGAGAGAGAGAACTGGTATCGCCAATAAAGGGAGAGAAATCGGAAACGACATCTTTGCTGAACAGCTGTTATCACCTACACGCACGCACCCATGCCTATCAGCCATGCACCATGAACAGTGCGTCGCCCTCTGATTGGTACACACAACAATCTCCGTTCTCACTCACTGTCCTGCACCAGGTGGGCGAGAGCGGCCTGCGGGCGGAGGACGTGGCCATCAGCGGCAGCCTGGACATCACCCACAGAGAGGGCGCCCCTGCCCTTCTTCCAAGCCTTGATGGACCAGGGGATAACACTCCACTTCGAGCAGCAGCAGGTTGCTTCCCCTCCTCCGTATCGCGACAAGGTCTTTGTGATCGGTCAGTACCTACAGGCCTTTTTTGTTGTTGTTGTTGTTGTTGTTGTCACGCCACCAGTCTAGCTCAGATTATCTAGAGGTTCTAGCTGGCATAACACTGGCAATTGTGCTAATATCCAACTCTTTTCCACATCAACCAATACCACAAGCCCCATCTCCCAGCAAATAATACAACAAATAGAACAAAACCAAACAAAAATAGACCAGCATGATTAACAATTCAACAATCTTTTCATTACTTTCAAATGACTTTTCTCAAAATTTCTTTTAAAAATTACAACTACCTTCACACACACCCCAACTCTAAATTCTAACAGTGAATCGCCCCAGTGTCTTTTCTTTGTTTTCAAGTCCAACCAACAACCTAGATCTGAGCCCCTGTTTCAGGCTCACTCATTACATCCACAGGAATATGGGGGGGGGGGGGGGGGGGGGGGGGGGGGTTAACAGTTGTACTCATCTGCCAGCATAAATGTCTCTCAAGTAGAATGGAGTGTCCAGAGCTGCCTCAGTCCAGCCCCTCAGACACCCAGGTAGCCCAACTGCCGACGACGAAACGACGTCTGGTCAACTGCCCCCCTCTGTGTCAGAGCCTCAATTCAGTGGCTCAGACAGAAACCAGAGGGAATATTCTCTCACACACAAACAAAATAAATTTACGAAATGCCTGAAAATAATTTACACAGTTTTTTTTTTCCTGTACCCCAACCCCTCTTCCATCAATATGCACTAGCCAAACTTAACTATACCAGAAAAAAAAAAATTATACTTCAGCACCTATATTTCCTCACTCAGTCCACAAATTCACATACTAGCAACAACAACAAAAAAATGTTTTCCTTTACAAGTCTCTTCAGTGAAAACACAACACCTCCACAAAAAGTATCCCTCCTAGTCTCGGAATCCTGGCACTGAACAACCTATAATGCTCCAAATACCAGAATCCACACCAAGACTAAATCCAACATGGACCAACATCCACTTGAATGTTCAAACAACAGCTCTGTCAGCTTGAGAGTGCCCCTAAACCCCTCTTGCTCAAGCAGTCATTCCAAAAGACTAAACCATCTCATAAGAATAGGGGAGGTAACAACCTTAAGTAAACAAAAACATTTTTCCCAAATTTCCAAACTATCCTGTCCCCCTATGCAAAATATCATAATAGACATGCCAACCGACATTTTTGCTGCATCACAAGTCCACCCAAACCAACAGCAACTAAACAATTTATAACTAACCATACAACATAAATTCAACAACTAGAATAATCTAAACAATCCTTCACTAATCACAAACTAGAAATTTACAGTCATTAAAAAAAAATCTTTTCAATCAAAAATCAACGATCGCGTTGACAGAGGATTTGATCAAGGGAGACAAACGCCACCCAAAAACCCCGGCTCAGGAAGAATTACTTCCCGTAGACCATTTTCTAAGTGACAGTTTTGCTAAGTGCGTTGTTGCTAAGTGGCGTTGTCGGACCCGGGGGGGGGGGGGGGGGGGGATGGGTGGCCCTCATGAAAATGTGGGGGTGGGGGAGAAGGGGAAGAAGAAGACACTTTCTAATCCTCCCTTCCCACGTCCCTTCCCCACCGTATTTGAAGCTGGAGATTCAAAGGACATGAACGAAGGGGTAGGGGGGATGGGGGGAGGGGGAAAGGAGTTAAAACATTGCTTGTGTCTTTTCATGAAAGAATAAAGACATTGGTTGTGTCTCTATGAATGAAAGCATATGGACATTGTGTCTTGTGAATGAAAGAATATGGACATCGTTTGTGTCTTTGTGAATGAAAGAATACGGACATTGTTCGTGTCTTTGTGAATGAAAGAATATGGACATTGTTCGTGTCTTTCTGAATGAAAGAATGTGGGCATTCTTTGTGTCTTTTCTGAATGAAAGAATGTGGACATTCTTTGTGTCTTTCTGAATGAAAGAATGTGGACATCTCTCTCTCTCTCTCTCTCTCTCTCTCTCTCTCTCTCTCTCTCTCTCTCTCTCTCTCTCTCTCTCAAATCATACATCACAAAACGACAACAATGCGTCTTATAGGGACGACTCCAACAACTTTAATGAGCCGATTCTCAAAAGTCTCGTCGAGAAACTCCCCCAAACTCCATATCCCATTCCCCAGAATTGACTTATTTAAATCAAGTCTAACTACCACAACTTTCAAAAACGCTTACTTACCCATCTTCTGCGGTAAAAAAAAAAAAAAAAAAAAAAAAAATCCATAAGTAATACCAGCAAGTAATCTCATAATCATAAATCATCCCATTTTCATGTACTTAACCATTTTTTTTTTTTCTCTCTCTTTTTTTTCTTTTCTTTTCATGTATCAAGTATATATATATATATATATATATATATATATATATATATATATATATATATATATATATATATATATATATATATATATCACCAATGTGTGTGTATGTATGTAGTATGTATGTATGTATATGTATGAATATGTGTGTATATATGTATGTGTATGTATGTGCATGTATATGACTATATATGTGTGTATATGACTCTGTGTGTGTGTGTGTGTGTGTGTGTGTGTGTGTGTGTGTGTGTGTGTGTGTGTGTGTGTGTGTGTGTGTGTATATGGATATATGGATATAATCTTATGAATTACATGCTTTGTCATATTCATTTTACTGTCTGACTTTATACATGCTAAGTATTGTACGTTTTAGTACATTTCCATTTCAATTATTATATTTCATGCTACCCCCCCCCCCCCCCCCCCCCCCCCCTCTCTTTCCATCCCGTCTCTCTCTTTTTTTTATTTTCTCGCCCCCCCCCCCCCCCCCCCCCCCTTCTCCTTGCTCACTACCTTCTACGTATTTTCATGCCTTACAAAAAATGATTACATGCTGTGCCTCTCTCTCTCTCTCTCTCTCTCTCTCTCTCTCTCTCTCTCTCTCTCTCTCTCTCTCTCTCTCTCTCTCTCTCTCTCTCTCTCTCTCTCTCTGTGCGTGCGAGCGTGCGTGTATGTGTGTTCTAAAATATGTACGTACTTTGTCGTATTCATTTTATTGTCTGTTTTCATACATGCTAATCTTGTACGTTGTAGTACATTTACATATGTTCCCCCAGCCCACCTCACTCTCTAGCCCCACTGTCTCCTTCCTCTTCATTATTGTTACTCTCATTTTTATTTTCTATTTTTTGTTTGTTAATTATTATTCATATTTTTTGTTTCATTTTCATTTATCTTCTATTATCATCTCTCCCGACAGCAGTGACGTCAAACAGTTCAGACCGGACCTTCCTCATGACTGGCTCCGAAACATGGGGCGATGGAACCGGTGTCACCTGTGGTTTGTGGCCTCCCGCTGTTTGTCTCAGCTGGTGGTTTTCCGCGTGTGACGGAGGCGGTGTCCTGCTTTCTTTTGTTTCACTCGGCACTATGGTTCTTTAATTTGGCCCCGGCCATCTGAAGCTGTCTATATCGTTGCTGTTTAGTTAGTAATTTTTTTTCGGCGGGGGGAGAGGGGGGAGGAGGGTTGCAGGTCCATATTTTATCATTTATTCTTTGCTGACTCGGCACTATGATTCTTAATTTTGGCCTGGCCTTTTTTTTTTTCAGTTTTTCATGTTGTTGTTTATTTGTTGATTTACCATTTTTCACTCTTCCGTGGAAGGGCTTCCTGATTTTGACCCATCATGCGTTCTATTTTTTTTTCTGTCTGTCTGTCTTCTTTTGCTCTTTTTTTCTATCCATTTTTTTTTTGTTCCTTTGTTTTTTCTTCCTCTTTTTTTTTATAGAATCGGTTTTTGTCTCTTGGGTGACTCTCGTTAGAAGAAGACTATGATCTAGTTGTATTAGCAAAGATATCTGATTAACCTGCCTTGTATCATGTTGCAATCTCAAGGACAGCTTCAAAGATGCCCTGTACTATTGATTACCGCTTGACTGTTTTTTCTACTGATTTCTGTGCGGCCTTTTTTTAATTCTTCCCATTTTCCTGTTCTGCCCTCAGTTGGCTGCACTGGAGACCGCTGTAATTTTGTTCACAGTTCAGTTCAGTGGTTTATTTAGCGTCTTTTCATCGCCAGATGATATTAGACACTTGTTAAAAAATGAAAATAAACTAAAATAAACCCTTCACACTCAGTTCATCTAGTACTTTCAAACCCACATCTGATATATGCATATCTACATGTGTGAAATACCCGAGTGGTACACAAAGTTGTGGTCTTTCAAAAAAAAATTGCAACCTGTGACT
>JADBJO010020723.1:25000-27500 GCA_016801955.1 Conus betulinus
AAACAGTATTAACAGAAAATATTTTCGCAAGAAGAAAGAAAGTAGACACAAATGACACATTGATGCATCCCTTTCTTGCCACGGGAATCGCAGCCCAACGCTTGAAACAAAATGGCAGACATTCCAAAACAAGTACTGTAGACGGATTTTTCACATCTCAGTCTCAAAAGCAGAAGTCGCCGAAAGACTTCCTGGTCAACAGATCCCCACATGCAATGACCGTCAAGACCCTTTCCACTACAGCTGGGTACCGGTTTCAAAATCAAAACCGGTTTGTATTGTGGTCAGACTGGTTTTTAAAATCGATAATTTTCAAAGCAGTACATGCAAATACTTCTGGACTTCCGTGTACAACTCCCTCATCGTCCAGTCACATAACCAGGGGTTCGACCCGCGGTCGTGTGCACTGAACTCCAGTTCACCCAGTGGCAATTCCACCGCTGATAAAGACGGATTGACGTACGTCGAAAGCTCTAATTAAGTGCTTGTTTTCCCAGCTGAGTGACCTGTTCAAATCTGGGAATCGATATATCGACCCCTCAGCAGTTAGAACTTTCACAACGTCTCCTACGCGATTTCGACCGGACGGTCATCAAGACTTTTCGTGAACTGGAAGGAGCACACCGAGCCTTAGCGAGATTCCGAACCGTCTGCATTTCACGGTACACTGTAAACATCACGGTGTTGTACCGACCAGCTTAAAGGTCAAGTCATCAGTCAAAGGAAAAAGCTGCAAGCAACATCCCATCCCGTACGGAACGGGCCCTGATGAACGAATCCGTAAAGCAGATTAATCTGCGATTCGAGGGATTAGAGCAATGTATCCATCTTCGTTCGAATAGTTTGAGAGCAAACGTTCCGACTGAGATACTAGCGGAAGTGAAAGACTGGCTTGAGTCAATTCAAAACTTGAAATGGAACAAAGTGCGCATGCGCCAGAGGAGGAAGTTTGAGAAACTATTGGCGAGATCGAAGCGTGACAAGAACGATCACATTCCAATTGTACCTGTGACTGAGGAAGAGACGCGCAGGGTGAAGAAGAGATGGGGTTGTGAATCTATCAGAACGTGAACTTTCTGACTCTGAGCAGCTAGTGCTGGAAAAGGGACTCAATTTCGCTGTGACCCCGGACAAACTCCCCATCATGGACTACATCACGAGTATCGAAAACACCTGCAGACAGATAGGCCCGTATACAAAAGAGGCATTCCACCTGAGGTCGGAATGTATCAACATCCTGAAACAAGCACAACCGCCGAAACCAACATTTCTGTGGAGGAGAGGCGTGCGTTTGGCCTGACTTAGGAAAGACGACACGATCATGATACTCCTGGCTGACAAGGGTTGATCCACAGTCATCATCCCCAAGTCCATGTACCATGACAAAGCCAGCCAACTGTTGGATGACAGAAAAAACCTACCAGCCTCTCAAGAAATATCCCACCAACAGCTATGCCACCAAGCTTAAGGATCTGCTCAAACGTCTCAAGGAGGTGGGCGGACTTTCCCTGGACCTTTACAGAAAACTGTACCCATCAACCACTGATGTCCCCAAGTTCTATGGCCTTCCTAAGGTGCACAAGAGAAAGACGTCCCTCTCCATCCCGTAGTCGCTTCCAGGGGTTCCCTCATGTATGAGACGGCGAGATTTGTGGCAGACATCCTGTCTCCTTTGGATGGCACGACGGAACACCACATCACCAACAGTATGGACTTGGTTCAGAAACCTGCAGACTACACCCTTTCTCCTGATGAGTGCCTGGTATCATATGATGTTTCAGCATTGTTCACCGGCGTCCCCATCGAAGAAAGCATCCATGTCATCAAAGCAAGACTCCAGGCTGACGCCCCTCTGGCCCAGCGTACTACGTGTTCCATGGACAGCACCTGTGAGCTCCTGGCTTGCTGCCTCAACACCACCTAATTCACGTTCCAAGGCAACTTCTACCAACAGATGGAAGGAGCAGCCATGGGCTCTCCAGTCAGCCCCAATGTAGCCTATCCTCTTCTTGGAGGACTTCGAAGAGAAGGCCCTGGCATCTTACCATTCTCCTCCATGCTTTTGTGGCTGCTATGTGGACGACACAATGACCATCCTCAAGAGGGAGCTGGTGGAAGACGTCACTCACCACTTGAACATTCAACACCCTGCTATCAAATTCACTCGTGATGTGGAGGAGAACAACTCGATTGCCATGCTGGACACACTCATCACACGGACTGAGGACAGCCTCTCCTTCAGTGTGTACTGCAAACCTACCCACACAGACCACTACCTGCAGTTTGAAAGTCACCAGCCGCTAGAACACAAACTCTGAGTGATACGCACCATCACCCGTCGGGCCACCACCGTCTGCTCTACTGAGGATGCCAAAGACCAGGAAATGGAATATCTCAAACTAGTTCTCACCATATCAGGCTACAAGAAGTGAGCGTGGAACATCCCAGCCAGCAAGAAGATCACTCCGCATCCTAGCACCAAGCAAGACCAATCCAGGCG
>JADBJO010020724.1:17500-20000 GCA_016801955.1 Conus betulinus
CGCGCGCGCGCATTTTGTCGTACCCGAAAGACGATTTTCACTTAAAGTCGTGATCCATCTTAGGCGCACAGTTTCAAGGAAACCAAGAAGCTGATGATCCTTGATATCACAGCCAGCAATGCCGGTAAAGCAGAGACAGAGAGGGAGTCCGAGAGAAAGAGGAAACCTGTATGGTTTGTTAGTGGATGGTTGTGGATGGGCTTTCAAGATCGTCAGTTCTTTACGGAAAGCGTATTGTTATTTCACCAAAAGCTGTCGGTGTCCAGCCATCGGATGATGATGATGATGATACTGAAAACTGATGTGATAATAATGATAACGATGATAGTAATAATAGTAATGATAATCATTATTATGTCTCCCTTCCAGACCTGGCTGATAAACCTGACCGGTTCATGTTAGCTACCACCAGCATGTTGTCAACAGTGACGGAGAAGGATGCTGACCGTGAGAGGAAAATCATGCCAGCGCATGAGAGATTCAAAAAGGCAGTGGCTGACCAAAAGAAATCTAGAGATGATCTACAGACGTCGCTTCAGAAGAGTGAAACTGACACCAAGAAAACTGTGGAACCACTCAAGGAGAAAACTTGTAAGTTGACTTCAGGATAGATCTTTAATTGCAGAATTATCGTGATGATGCCTTGAAATCGACAGTAACTGCTGTTAGATACAATAAAACCCAAAGCAACCAGTAAGAACAAAAGGTATAGGCATATGCTACGCACTTAAGCATCATTTATTTTGCAAATAAGTCTGTGATTTATTGTGCCGAAATACTATGTTCTTTTCAGTTTAGTTGATTCATACTTGATTGGTCAGCATGGAAATCCACGTGTGACATCGCAGGCTCCTTGTAAGCACTGCGTAATGTAAACTCATGATACACAAACCATAACGTACAACACATCATATATTAAAACACGTCCAATGAAAACTCCACCAAACTCAACATGCACCCACACAAATCAGAAACATCACCTCTGAGCACGCGACTAAAACATCCCCCCCCCCCCCCCCACACACACACACACACACACAACTCGTTTTAAACCACTTGATGTGGAAAGTCGTTAAATTGATGATAACAACAACAACAACAACAACAACAACAACAACAACAACACACACACACACACACACACACACACACACACACACACACACACACACACACACACACACACACACACACACACACACACACACACACACACACACACACACACACACACACATTTTGTCGTGCCCGAAAGACGATTTTCACTTAAAGTCGTGATCCATCTTAGGCGCACAGTTCAAGGAAATCAAGAAGTTGATGATCCTTGATATCACAGCCAGCAATGGCCCGGCAAAGCAGAGACAGAGAGGGAGTCCGAGCGAAAGAGGAAACCTGTATGGTTTGTTAGTGGAGGGGTTGTGGATGGTGCTTTCAAGATTGTCTTACTCTTCTCTACGGAAAGCGTATTGTTGTTCGACCAAACGCTGTCAGTGTCTAGGCATCAGATGATATGATGATAGTGATACTGAAATTAATGATGATGTTAATGATAATGATAATAACACCAATAATAATAATAATGATAATGATATAATAATAATAATAATAATATAGTAATGATAACAATAAATATTATTACTATTATTATCATTATCCTCATCATAATCATCTGATTTTCACCATCATTATCATTTTCTTTATTATTATTATTATTATTATTATTATTATTATTATTATTATCATTATATTATTATTATTATTATTATTACTGTGTTTTTGTTCTTGTTCTTGTTGTTATATTATCATTGTCATTATTTTTCGTCGTAGATAACAGTAGTCATTATCATCATGAACAATAGCATCATCAGCAGAAGCAGTAGCACCAGCAGCAGCACCAGCAGCACCCGCAACATCATAATATTTTTTGTTATTGTCGTCGTCATCGTCGTTGTCGACGTCACCATTATCATCATCATCATCATCATCATCATCATCATCATCATCATCATCACCATCATTATTATTATCATTATCGTCGTCGTCGTCGTCATCATCATAATTATGATTTTCATCATCATCATCGTTGTAAGGCGATAAGAATTATTTTGTAATATACTATCGAAGGAATGTTAGAAATCTCATGGAAATGATATGATAGTGTTACAGGCACCCGGAGGCCATTAACAATAAACACACAGTGTGAACAGCGGGATAGGAAGCCAAGATGCGAACATGACATTGAGACGCTGAAAACATCAGGCAAACAAGGAAACAAACACATTCACACAACAAACAGCAGACACACACACACACACACACACACACACACACACACACACACACACACACACACACACACAGTGCGAACATAAACACTGAAATACTGGAAATATTAGGCAAACAAGGGAAAAAAACAAACTAAAGAAAAAAAAAAAACGTTTTTTTTTATTTTTTTTTTTTGGACAGCTCACTTCTCAATGTCCAATGCAAATCAGCCGTT